>CM066974.1:4707597-4713362 GCA_033971965.1 Cucurbita ficifolia
AAATAAAAAAAAAAAAAAAAAAAAAAAAATATATAAAAAAAAACTAAAAAACTCTAATCTGTATAAAAAAAAAAATAAAAAAAAATAATAAAAAAAAAAAAAAACAAAAAAAATCTAAAAAAAAAAATCATAAAAAAAAAAAAATAAAAAAAAAATATCTAAAAAATAAAAATAAAAAAAAAAAAAAAAAAAAAAAAAATAAAAAAAAAAAAAAAAAAATAAATAAAAAAAAACAAAATAAAAAAAAAAAAAAAAAAATAAAAAAAAAAAAAAAAAAATAATTAAAAAAAAATAAAAAAAAAAAAAAAACAAACTAAAAAAAAAACAACAA
The DNA here is from genome assembly GCA_033971965.1 of Cucurbita ficifolia. Classification (NCBI taxonomy): domain Eukaryota; kingdom Viridiplantae; phylum Streptophyta; class Magnoliopsida; order Cucurbitales; family Cucurbitaceae; genus Cucurbita; species Cucurbita ficifolia. The sequence continues at coordinate 4,707,929 of CM066974.1, forward strand.
ATAAATAATAAAAAAAAAAAACAAATTAAAAAAAAACTAAAACTAAAAAATAAATTACTAAAAAACAAAATATAATATAAAAAATAATAAAAAAATAAAAAACTTAAAAAAAAAACAAAAAAACTAAAAATCTAAACTAAAAAAAAAAAAAAAAAAAAAATAGAAATTAATAAAAACAAAACTCATAAAAAAACTATAAAATATAAAAAAAAAAAAACTAAAAAAATAAAAAATAAATATTAAAAAAATAAAATAAAAAAAAAAATAAAAATAAAAAAGAAAAACTAAAAAAAATGAATAAAACTAAAAATAAAAATATAATAAAATAAAAAAAAAATAAAAAAAAATACTAATAAAAAAAAAATAAAAAAAACCTTACTTAAAAAAAAAAAAAAAAACATAAAAAAAAAAATAAAAAATAAAAAAACTAAAAACTAAAAACTAATATTAATAAAAACTAAAAAACTAAAAAAAAAAAAAAAAAAATATAAAACTAAAAATAAAAAAAAATAAAAAAAAATTAAAAAATCTAAAAAACAAAAAAAGAAAAAAAATAAAAAAAAAAATAAACAAAATAAATATAAATCATGAAATAAACTAAACTATAAAAAAAAAAAAAAAATATAAATAACAAAACTAAATATAAAAAAAAAAAAAACTAAAAATAAAAAAAAAAAAAATAAACTAAACTAAATAAAAAAAAATAAAAAAACACTAACAATATCTAAAAAAAAAAAAATTAAAAAAAAAAAAAAAAAAATAAATAAAAAAATATTAAAAATACTAAAAATAAAAAAAATAAACTAATAAAAAAAAAATCTAATAAAAAACTAACTATAAAAAATAAAAAAACTAAAAAATAAAACAAACTAATAAAAAAAATAAAAAACTAAAAAACTAAAAAAACACAAATAAAAAAAACTAAAAAAAAAAATAAAAAAAAAAAAAAAAAAATACAAAAAAACGTAATAAAATATAAATAAAAAAAAAAATCTAAAAAAATAAAAAAAAATCTATAATCTAAAAAAAAACTAAAAAATAAATAACTTAAACTAAAAATAAAAATAAAAAAAAAAATAAAAATCTAAAAAAAAAAAAATCTAATATAAAAAAATAAAAAAAAAAAACTAAAAACCTTACAATATAGGATAAAATAAAAAAAAATAAAAAAATACTGAAAAAAAAAAATAAACATAAATAAAAAAAAATATATAAAAAAAATAAAACTAAAAAAAAAAAAATAACTTAAAAAAAAAAAACTAAACAAACAAAAAAAAAAACACCATAAATGATAAAAAAACATACTAAATAAAAAAAAAAAATAAAAAAAAAAAATATAAAAAAAAAAAAACTAAAAAAAAAAAAAAAAAAATAAAAAAAATAAAATAAAAAAAAAAAAACCAATAAAAACTAATAAAATAAACAAAAAACTTAAATAAAAAATAAAAACTATAAAAAAAAAATAAACTAAAAATAAAATAAAAAAATAAAAAAACAACTAATAATATAAAAAAAAAAAATAAAAAAATAAAAAAATAGATAACTAAAAAATAAAATAATAAAAAATAAAAAAAATAAAAAATAAAAAAAATAAATATATAACATATAATAACTAAATAAAGATATAAACTAAATAAACTAAATAATAATAAAAAAATATGAAACTAACTATATAAAAACTAAAAAAAAACTAAAACTAACTAAAAAAAAAAAACAAGTGTAAAATAAAACTAAAAAAAAACTATAATAAAATAAAAATAAAAGTTAAAAATCTTAAAAAAAAAAAAACTACTCTATTAAAAAAAAAACGATATATAAAATAAATATAAATAAATAAAAAAAAATATAAAAAAATAAAAAAAAAAATAATCTAAATAAACTAAAAAAATATAAAAAATAAAATAAAATAAACTAAAAAAACTAAAAATAAAACAAAAAAAATTAAAAATAAAATAAAAAATAAATAATCTAAAAAAAACTAAAAAAAATAAAAAAAATTAAAAAATATAATATTAAAAAATACTTATACTTACTTAAAACATAAAAAAATATAAAATAAAAAATATAAAAAATAAAATAAAAAAAAAACAAAACTAAAAACTAAAACTAAAACTAAAAATAAAAAAACTAAAATAAAACTAAACTAAAATAATAAACTAAAAAATAAAAAATAAACTTAAATAAAATTCTAGCCTAAAAAAAAACTAAAAATAATTAAATTCTAATAACTAAAATAATTAAAATCTTAACTAAACTAAATAAATAAACATATAAAATACATAAAACTAATAAAAAAACAACACAAAAAAGTAAAAAAAATAAAAAATAAAAAATAATAAAAAAAAAAATATTAAGAAATATAAATCTTAAATCCTTAAGAAAAAAAATATTATATGTTAAAATAATAAATAAAAAAAAATCATATATACTTAAAGAACACATCTAAAAGATCTATTATAAATAAAAACAAACTAAAATAAATAAAAAAATATATCTAAATAAAATAAATCATAAGAAATATTAAAAAAAATATATAATGTAAATAAAAAAAAAAAATATATAGATAAAAATAAAAAAAAATAAAAAATAAACTTAACGAAATAAATATAAAAATCTTAAAAAAAAAACTTTAAAAACTATTAATATACTAATATAAAAAAATACTATCTACTAAAAAAAACATAAAACTAGAAAAAATATAATAAAAAATTAAAACTAAAATATAATTAATAAAAATAATAAACTTATTAAAAATCAAACTAACTACAATAAATCAAATAAAAAAAAAAAAATAAAGAAATAAAAAAAAATTACTAAAAAATAAAAAATAATAAACTTATATATAAAAAAAAATAACAATCTAATAAAATAATTAAAAAAAAAATCTATAAAAAACAAAAAATAATAAATAAAATTACTTTAATAACTAAAATAACAAAAACTATAATCTTATAATACTATATAAGAAATACAAATAAAATATAATAAATACTAAATATACAATATACACTAATAAAAAAAATTCCTTAAATTTAACACAATCTTAATATACACTAACTAAATAATAATAATAAATACGATAAAATAATACCAACACAACTTTATCTAAAAAAAACTATAATTATAAAACAAATTAAATTAAAACTTAAACTAATAAAAAAAAATGTTAAAAATTTCAAAATAACTAAAAAATATACTTAAACACAATAATTATATAAACAAAACAGAACAACTAAATAAAAATAATAAAATATCATAAGAAATTAAAATAAAAAAAAAACTTAAAAATATATAAATATATATAAAATTAGAAAATAAAAAATCTTATTAATAAAAATATTTATGTAAAAAAAATAAAAAAAAAAATAAAAACTATCTATATAAACTTAAAAATAGAAAAAACAAATATATTAAAAGAAAAAAAATACTAAAAAAATATAATATTAACAAAACTTAGAAATTAAAATAAAAAAAAAATAGAAAAGAATATAAAAGAAAAAAAACTTAAAAAAAACTTAATAAAAAAAATAAAACTAATAATAAATCAAATATTAAAGCTATAAATAATAAATTAAATAAATTACTAAAATCTAGAAAAACAAAAAAAAATATAAAAACATAAAATGTCATTTACTTTGTATTAAGTAAAATGATTCGATCGTGTGTTCTTCTTATGTTTCTAAGTATTATTAAACGAACCCTAATTTTATTTTATTTTTGGATTTCAGTCCTATATTGTGTTATTAGGATCTCATTCACATGGTTTAGAGGTATCAGCGGTAGATCTTCAAAGAGTGGTCGATTCCCATCACAAATTGCTCGGATCCTTCCTGGGGAGGTTTGAAGTTCGATTTTTTTTAATTTTTTGATGAAATATTATTATTATTATTTTGAATTAACAAAAATGAAATGTTCAGTTTCGAGAATGCAAAAGATACGCCATTTTTTACTAGATGGAGGATAACCCATATAAGGTTTGCAGCAATTCTAGATGAAAGAGCCAATTCTTGCCAATTGGGCTAAGTTGGCCAGTAAATACCAAACTCATTTTAAATTTTAATATATATAATTTATTTAAATATAATTAATTCAATAATTTATGGGACAGAGCACCCAGAAGTAGCCGCTTTGTGTTGCCAAACAAAGCCAAAGAGTTACACACAACCTCATTCATGGTGAGTTTCTAATTTAGATCATAAAGGTTGTTCTGGTTGGATTGTAAATTCTATTTGGGTTGTTCTGGTTGGATTGTAAATTCTATTTGGGTTGTTCTTGGATTGGAAATTCTAAATTCTATTTTGGATTGGTTGTTCTGGTTTTGGGTTGTTCTGGTTGGATTGTAAATTCTATGTAAATTCTATTTGGATTGTAAATTCTGGTTGGATTGTAAATTCTATTTGGGTTGTTCTGGTTGGATTGTAAATTCTATTTGGATTGTTCTGGTTGTATTGTAAATTTCTATTTGGGTTGTTCTGGTTGGATTGTAAATTCTATTTGGGTTGTTCTGGTTGAATTGTAAATTCTATTTGGGTTGTTCTGGTTGGATTGTAAATTCTATTTGGGTTATGTTTATTTTTTTTTTTTTTGTTTTGTTAAACAAAAAAACATAAAATTAGGTGGTTTGGCCCCAGGAAAACCCCAAGAGTTTTTTTTGGCGAACATGGAAAATAGTCCCCCCGGAGGAACGTGCCATCCGAGTTGGGCAAGGATGTTGCATTGATAACCCCCCCCGATGGAGTGCCTTGTAACCGGTACCATTGTTAATCATAATTTGATATTTTATTATTATTTTTAATTCAGATTAAAGGGTTGATTAATCATTAATTATTGATTGACCCAGGAAATTAGATATTTTATTATTATTTTTAATTAAGATTAAATGTATGATTAACACAGGAAATTAATCGGAGCAAAGTATTTCCACTGATCAGGGGGCCCCGTGTAAAGCATCCTATAAGGTCTGCTGGACCGCCTCCATCCTGGTGGCCTGCTTCGACGGGGTCCGACAACTGCCGAGGCATTTGGATCAGCCTCCACGACGAGTCGATTCCTTATTCGCTTTCATCGGCAGTTCCACCAGCTAATACTATATGATATCAAGCGCCGTGTGCTTCCTTTCATGCCGTGAAGAAAGGAATCCCCGTGGTGTCTCGGTCCCGGACAACTCCCGCCGAGCAATAGGCGTCTGCTTCTAATATTGCCCCGTGGATTTTGACGTCGGGCTACACGTTGACCGTGAAATTTCACAGGCCCCCATGTGAGCTTGGAAACGGACAACGCTTCAGGGTTTGTTTTACGAATATTTTAGTCCTGAATTATAGTTTATATATATCATATTTGCCTTCCATTCTACTTACCTAAGTATCATATTTGTCCTCGTTAGGTTGAATCATAAATTTTTTTCTTGTAATTAGGGGTCTGAGCTTTCGAGACG
>CM066974.1:4713462-4753359 GCA_033971965.1 Cucurbita ficifolia
TTTGCTAGAAACAAAAATGCAAGAGTTTTTATAGTTGACCTAAATATGTACTTGAGTTAGTTTGATAAAAGAATAATAATTAAAAAAAAAATAAAACTTGCTATGAATGAATAAAAAAAGTACATCTAACAGTGTCGTGAAATATGTGAGAAGTGAGATTTAAACCCACGCCCTCTTACGAAGACCAAAATTTGAGTCTGGCGCCTTAGACCCTCGGCCATCCTGACATTTAGCTTGTAATATTTTTCATTAAAATAATGATTTTATTGTGATGACATGCTTTTAGCAACTAGAACGATTTATCTATAAACTTTGAGTAAATTTACGTATGAAAATATGAAAAGAAATGTCAGAAGTGGGATTTGAACCCACGCCCTCTTACGAAGACCAAAACTTGAGTAAAAAGCCTAGACTTAAATAAAGATTTAAAGAGCCTACAAGTAAGCCTACTACTTACTAAGTAATATATCGAAATTTGTATACTGAATTACATGATTTTTAAATTATTAAAAATTAAAGAATCAATTTTTATTTCGCTATGAGTTAGTAGCAAAACGACTTGAGATCTTAAGAAATTGGGTTTGGTTTTGTTCACTATTCCATTACCGCAACCGAACGTGAGCTGCTATATCGAATAGCTCGCTATCCGCTCGACAATCTATGTAAGATTTCATGTTTTTCTGATAAGGGCCAACAAGCTCGATGTTTCCAAGGCTAAAGGTCTTAATATCCTTGCAAACTCACAAAGAAAGCTAACTTAACGAATTGATTCCAACTAAGAGCTGGTTAAAAGATGAATAACTCTTAGATCGAACTTGGAATCTATGATGGTCACTCTCAGATCCCAACCAGAATTAGCTTGATCATGACTAATCCAATAAATCGATTTTAACATCAAATCTAGAGGAAGGTTTGAAAGAAACCTAACACTCAAAGGGGGTTCAAAAACCAAGGTTTTTTTTTATAACACCCTAATTTCAAATTTGAATATTACATGTTTTTAAATAGGCCAAAAAGATAATTCAAACATAATAGAGTTAACTACCAACTACAAAACCCATGCTATTAAATATAAATTGAAGAAAATAAGACATAACATAAATAATATTAAATGTAATTCAACTACCAAGGACAAAAAGCCTTCCAATCACTTTCCAATGTCAATGATATTTATTGTCACTCCATTCCATTCTTTTCTTGATTTCATACTTAAATCTTCTTTGCAATTGTAATTGCTCATTTGGATACATGCAATTGATGAGTGGTTGGATTCATATATCATAATCATATCAAAACTTCATAAATTCATATATAAGTCATTCGTTAAACCATAAATAAGTACCGTGCAAAATATTATACCGTTTGGAGTTCATTAAAAACATTAATTCTCATAAAAGGTTCGTAAGGGACATTTTTGTCATTTTTGTCTTAATCTTGGTGTATGTTCTAAATACATTCAAATGCTTAAAAATTATACATATTCATCCATACTTTATAAAGAGGTCTTATATAAAATTTTAAGTTATTTATGGCTCATTTGGACTATGAAACGTCTATGGACATCGTAGGAGCATTTTAGTCATTTTACATCTATCTATGGTTTGTCTCCTAAATATGCTCTTATGTCCATCATGTCATCCATTAAATTTCATATATAGAGGATGTCATTTATGTTGGTCAATTTCATAACTTAGGATTTCCAAGCAAAACAAACAATTTAGGTCCACTCGATCAGGATTGTTTGCCTAGTCCTTCAATTTTTACTTATTTTTAATTTTATGGCAATACCAAGAGATTTCTATAATTATTTCTTTAGGAAACACCAAAATGGCTACTTACTTACTCGGTTGTGATCGGGGCCTCTATTATCACACCCAAATGCTCAAATCTCTCAAAATTTTAATGTATAGGACTTGTAGGTGTCAATTTTAAGGAACAAAAAGGATTTAAGCACCAACGAGTTTAGAAATAGGCTAAATTACCAAACACATTATTAACAATCATTTTTTGGTGACATGGTCGGTTCAAATGAACCAACCACGTCATCATCTTTAGCCTTTTTCCTTGCCCTCTAATTTCATGGTCAAAGCCTCGATTCTGTAGGTTACTTATTTTTGCAAAACGTCAACTTATTAAGTAAAACATTTTAGGTCTCCTCAGTCGCTAATTCCTTCATTGAAAACTTTTCTTTAGTCGCCATGATATTATAGGAATTGGTTTGAATCAAAATAATTTAGCGGAGATGGAGAATTTTAATTTCTCCCAAAATCGGCTAAAAACCTACTCGTTTTAAAATTTCTTCCATTCCTCCTCATCCTGATCTCCAAAGACTTTGAGATCGTCTACAAAATTCCTCTTTAGGCTCCGAGAAACTGATTAAAAAGAATTGAAACTTACTACCTACATCAACGAGATGCACTTTCCTTTTTGGGGGCTTAATCATAAGATCTTCAAGATTAAATGTGCTTTGCTTGGAGCAATTTTATGTTGGGAGTTCTCTTGAGAATTTTCGCAACAAATATGTGAGTAAGGAAAAGACATTCTAGAATAACTCATGTTGGTCTGTAGAGATAGTTTACACTCTTATAAGCGAGGAGTAAGTAACCTGACAATATCGTCAAGGGAATATTAGGGCCATTAAGTGCCAAACCCAGATTTTGAATTTTGGACATGGGTCTTTACAGAGTAGAAACTTGAAACTCAACCAAATTATCAACATCAAAAGAACTCTAAAATCCCAAAAGATTTCTCCCACTTTTATTAGACTTAAATATACAACATCTTAGGTCTATATCACAACTCTCCATACAATTATTACATGTTAAAGCAATTAATCATCAAGAAAAAAAAAAATAGTAGGTTCGTGGGACGAAGATGAGTGAAGGAAATTTTACTTCATTTTTTCCAAGGGTGTATCAACTCAAACTTCCCCGAAGGAATATTTTTTAAGTAAAATTCATCATCAAAAAAACTGCCCATATGCAATTTTTAAAGTCGCATCGTTCACAAAGCCAAAAAATCTGAAATGATGCATGTCCATTCAAACTATTAAAATTGCACCAAAACAAAGTCGTACGCCAAAAGTCCATTTTGAAGCTCCAGTTCCATTGGCCTTGCTTCTCCAAAACGTGTTTGTTTGTTCAAATCGTCGTCGTTTGACTTGCAATGAGCATTTAAAACTGAGTATGTTTGATAATTGTAAATAGTCACTTCCCATTTTCTTTCGGGTACTTGCCCTCTTTTTCCTACACTTTGTGATCCTGCAAAACATGTGTTAATAATAATGCTTGATTCCAAAGAAAACAATAAGATAAAACCGAAGCTGGTGACAGGCTTCATTTTTTTTTTAGATACTCAAAGCTCTCTTGTTGGTGCTTAATCATTTAGATTTTTGTTCATTATATAGCAAAATTTTTTATAAAAAAATTGTGTCGAACAAGTTGTTAATGCTATTTGGGAAGTTGATTTAAGCTAAAAATTAGCATTCTTAAGGCAGAGTTATAACCCTTCTTTGAACCATATTTATCATTTTTTTTTATTCACATGGAACTGAAGAAAAAAAAAGATATGATTAATAAGAATGAGAGAATCAAAACAAAATCAAAATTTAAAAGGTGTGGTCGAACCTTCAAACATTTCACCCCACATATTTTAGCACATAAAAATAGAAGAAGATCTATAATAGCCCAAACTCATCAGTCGAATTGTCCACTCTGACACGCTATGTATCATCGTCTACTTCACGATTTTAAAATGCCTCTTTAAGGAGAGGTTTCGACACCCTTATAAGAAATGTTTCGTCCTCACTAACACATCGGCTGATGTCTATCTTTGATATCATTTGTAACAACCAAAACTTTTAATAGCCCAAACTCACCAACGTTGGACTTGAATTATTATAAACGGTAGAGGAGAACGGGCAATGAAGCATTCATTATAAGACTTGTCAACTATCGTTTCTACCAAGGTAAAATTTTATTTAATTTACATACTTCATTTCTACGAGATCTGTTGGAGAGTGGAACAAAACATTAGTTACAAAAGTGTGAAAATCTCTCCCTAACAGACACGTTTTAAAACCGTGAGGTTGACGACGATACGTAATGGGCCAAAGCAGACATTTTTTTCTAGCGGTAGGTTTGGGTTGTTACAACATTTTTATATAAAATCAAGACTTTGATATTTTGGTTGACGGCAATATTTTATTCTCCGATAATAATTTAGATATTTCATTAACACGTAGCCATTTTTATATTAAAAGTTTTGATATAATCGAGAACTCAAACGATTAATAGACTTTTTATTAGAGTTACTTAATCATCTAACACATTTCTTGGTCCACCCTGTTGGAAGCCTAGTGTCACGGTCATGCTTGTCCAAGGCGTGTTGCCCTTGGCAGCATGCCCGTTACACGCCGAAACCCTTTTCCTTGTACTACTTTACCGCTTTCTTTTATTGCTTCCATGTTGTATTATTTCTTTCTTGTTTTCTTTAAGAGTATGAAGTTTCAGCGATATCATGGCTACGCCTGGTAGACATAAAATGCCTTAAAATGTACTATAGGGGATACGACTAGTTATCAAATTCTCCTTACCCAAAAAGTTATATACGGTTTAAGCCGTTGTTTTTGCATTTTTGCTTGCATGCTATATAACACCACTCTCATCTCTCTCTCTCATTCTTGCTTTCAAAACTCTCTTTACAAAACCTCTCTCCCTCGCTTTCTAAAATCTTTTCTTTAAATTGAGGCCTGAGGTTTGAATACACGTTGTCCGACCGTAGGCAACGTGATCCGAAGTTGGCTTGACTCACTCAGTGCTGGGAGTGAGTGCCGCACAATCGCAAATCCATGTCCTCGCTAACACATCGTTCGTCTGGTGTCTGGCTCTGATATCATTTGTAACAACCCAAACTTGTGACAGTCCAAACTCACCAATGGTGGACATGGACGGTTGCAAATGGTAGAGAACACGGGAAACAAGTACATTATAAGACTTGTCAACCACGGTTACTACAAAGTAAATTTTTACTTAATTTACATACTTTATTTTTATTCTTAATAAATCAAACTCAAATCCAATGTTTATTTGCATGAACAGTCAATTTCCTTTCCATTCTTAGTAATCTAGCTGCTTCAAGGCTAATATGTTCACGGTCTTTATCATACAACTCCTTGGAAATATAACTCTAGAATATTCGTTAATTACCGAAGCTAGTTAGAGGCTTTATTTTTTTTAGATACTCAAATCTCTCTTGTTATGCTTAATCATTTAGATTTTGGTTCATTATATAGCAAAAAAAAATAAAAATAAAAATTATGTTGAACAAGCCCTTAATGATCAGGTAAAAATTAGCATTCTCAAGCCAATTTAAGGTAGAGTTATTACTGTTCTTTTAAGGATATTTATCAATTTTTTATTCACATTAAATGGGAAGAAAAATAGATATGATTAATAAGAATGAGAGAATAAAAAAAAATCAAAATTTAAAAGGTGTGGTCGAACCTTCTAACATTCACCCCACACAAAAATAGAAGATCTATAACCGTCCAAACTCATCACTCAAATTAACCGATTTGACACATTATGTATCATCGTCTGCTTCACATTTTAAAATGCCTCTTTAAAGAGAGGTTTTCACACCATTATAAGAAATGTTTTGTTCTCACTAGCACATTGTCTGATGTCCCACTTTCATATCATTTGTAACAACCAAAACTTTTAATAGCTCAAACTCACCAACATTAGACTTGAATTTTTACAAACTGTAGAGGAGAACTGGAAATGAACCATTCATTATAAGACTTGTCAACTACCATTTCTACAAAGGTAAATTTTTATTTAATTTACATACTTTATTTTTATTCTTAATAAAATGAAACTCAAATACAATGTTTCCCTAACGACCTTAAATTTTCTACTTAATTTAAGGTCGCTACTATATACATATCATAAACATTGAATGCGAAAATACTTAATTTAAACTTTCATAAAACATAACATTCAGCTTAAAACATAGTCATGGACTTACGTGTTTTGGAAACACCTTTAAAACTAGGGGTGTATATGGTCCGGGTTGGGTTGGGTTAATGAATTTTTTTGACCCAACCCAAAAGTTCGGGTTGGTTGGATTGGTAACCAACCCAACCCCTCTATTTTTGGGTTGGGTTCGGGTTGGATTGTCAATTTATTTTTTATAAGTTTTATTTATCCACAATTTATAATTATTCGGATACAATCTTAGATAAAATATATTAAAAGTTCACAAATAAACACAAATCAATCCATAATTATTCACAAAAAAAAAAAAATTCAATAAAAAACAACAAGCGAAAATTGTAACATATTAACATAGTTCGAGCGAAAATTGGTTAAAGTAAGAAAAATTTAAGGATATATCATGAAATTAAATAAACCATAAAAATGATTAGTTGAAAGATATTGTATATAACCAAATATCGCTTGTTGAAAAATTATCTTAGATCTCTTTTTCAATTATTTAGATTTTAGATATCTTAACGAAAATCAAACTTGGTTGAAAATAGCTAAAAGTACCCATTAAAAAAAAAAAAAAAATCCTTCCCGATATTTTTAGAAAAGAAAAGGAAAAAGGAAAATCAAAATCTTTAATCCAATTAATTAAAATCAGATGTCCTCTTCCATTACCCAGTTATTTAGATTTTAGTTAGCAATCATGTCAAATCAAATCATAAATCTTTTCTTTTATACAATTATTTATAATCAGATCTCCTCATCCTTTACTAAACTGCTAAGAGAATGAGAGGTTTGAAAAGAATTAAACAAAAAGTTTGAAAAGAATTAAACAGAAAACTTTGAAAAGAATTAAACAGAGAACAATTAAACAGAGAGGTTTGGAAAGGATTAGAGAGAGATTGGTAAAAAATTTAAGAGAGAGAGAGGTAATGGAAAAAATATAAAGAGAGAGGTAATGGAAAATATATATATTTAACTAAGTAAATACAAAAGAGAATTAAACAGAGAGGTTGAAAAAAAGAATAAAACAAAAAAAAAAAAAGAGATCTCTAGAGAATGAGAGAGAGAATGAGAGAGAGGTAAAAAAAAAAAAATATATATATTTAACTAAGTAAAATGGAGAAAAGAATAGAGAAATATAGGGAGGAGGAAAATGGAAGATTTGGTGAGCAGAATTAAAATAAATAAAAAAATAATTTTACAGAGTAAATACATAGAAAATACATAGAGTAAAAAGGAGGATGAGAAATGTATATATATATATATATATATATATATATATATATATATATATTCAATACTCATAAAGTCTCTAATGCTCACATGAAGTTTAACACATGGACCATTGTAAAATTTAGAGAATTGGAATTAAAATTGATGTCATGGTTCATATAGGTTAGCTTAGATACAAAGAACAAAATTGAACTTGATAAATTGGTGATACCAGTCTAAGCTAATCAGGTAAGTGGCCTTACTATCGGCTCGGTCGAAAGACTTGTCTTATGTATGACGACACGTGCCTAGTGACCCTTGCACGTGTCATTTATGCTTTATGCTATGTGATGATGTGATGACGTGATGACGTGATGACGTGATGACGTTAGATGATGATGTGTTGCATTTGTATGATGATGTGATGAGGTTAGATAGTGATGTGGTGATGTTATATGATGATGATGATGTTGTTATATGATGATGTTATGTGATGGACGTGAATGACGTACATGTTATATTTGATGCACTTAATGGCTTCTATGATGAGTATGATGTATGCATGACGATGTTATTAACATGATGATGTTTTTCATGTTGAACATGCCTTATGATGTTGTTTGCCATATTGCATCATGTCGTTAGATCGACATAGGACACAACCCTAAGAGTATGAAATTGATATTAATGTAAATATCCACGAGCACGTGTTACATAGTGTAACCAAGAGATGAGACTAGAGGGTTGTGTCAGAAGAGATGTATAATTGGACTTAGAGGGACCTAATGCATATTGTGTGTTCATAAGCATAGGGCTACTTCCCCTAGAGATGATGAGTGTGGACCGCACCGTATGATGAGCGCGAATGCGCATAGGTGCGAATGCACACAGATGAGGGTGTTCATGAGGCGCATGACACTATGGGGTTCCGCTGACCTCCGGACGTCGCTACAGATTAGCTTGACCAGAGGGTCCAAGGGGTGTGCGAGCGCCCTGGGGATTCACACTCGCACGTGTGAGTCGTGTGTAGGGAAGTACTACACATCCAATTTGTCCGAGACTGGAGGCCACCCTTAAGATGATTAGAGATAGGTCCCTAAATCATGATTGCATGTGTTTGCATTTGCATGTCCCCCTATAGTGGGGCCACTTACCGAGTATTCTTTGAAATACTCAAGCCGTGTGCCACATCATTTTTCAGGTCAAGGCAAGACGCACTTTGAAATACTTAAGTTAGAATAGGTTGTTTTGCATTTCATTGTTTTAAATTATTTTGTATTTATTTTTGTTTTCTCTAAATTTCAGTATTTCGTATTTAAACACGTAAGACCATGGCTGTGTTTTTCAGAGAAGAAGTTGTTCTAAACGTTTTTCGAAGTTTACGTTATAAATTATGTTCATTTAAGAGTTATATTTCCGCATTATAGATGAGCATGAGACGTTAGTAGCGACTCTAGATATGTGAAAATTTAGGGTCGTTACAAAAATCTTTAAAAATATTTAAACTAATTTTTTATGATCCAATTTTGTGTCCATGTTAAAAAGAATTCCTAAAATAATCAAGAATTCTCTCATTCATATTATATGTTGATCCACAATCTGTAATACTAGAATGATCAAAACATTTGAATTTTTTTAGAATTCATAAAATTAAGAAAAATATAAGGATATATCATGAAATTAAATAAACAATAAAAATGATTAGTGGAAAGATATTGTATATAATAAAAAAATATATAATATATATATAAATATTTTAATTGAAATATGCTTATGCTTTTATAGGTGACTTTGATAGATACAGAGTCCTAAAAAATATTGGAAAAAATAATATATATATATATATATATATATATATATAAAAATTGTGATATAATAATGTTACAACAAATAGAAAATAAATACATTAGAATTACTTGTCTTAATTTAATAACAAAATTGTAATGTATTGTTTGTTTGTAAGATAATTTTAAAATATATATATAAAAAGAAAAAGAAACATTTATTTGCATGGATTCGAACTCAAGCATGAGTGTTCTTAAACTGGCCAAAGTAGCACTCTAGCAAACCCAATATAAGAAATAATTTTTAATATATTTTATATATTTGAATTTGGCTCGGGTCAATCCGAGGGTTTTGCCCACGAATCCGAAACCACACCAATTCAGTTCAGGTTCAGAAAAATGAACCCAACCCTACCCGAAATGCTAATCCAACCCAACCCAACCCTTATAGTTTTGGTTGGGTTGGTCCCGGTCGTCGGGTTGAATGTACACTCCTAGTTCAAACAATTAATTTTGCTTTTAGTAAGAAAAGATCATGCAATTATAATAAATAAAGTTACATACATTTATTTTAAATAAATTATTTTTCAAAATGAAAAAAAAGTTTGAAAGAGATCCATTTTTTAATTAAATAACATTTCATTCAAAATATATATATTCGATAATACAAAAGTCTTCATATACGTTTGGTTCAACGTTGAGAATTAGTTTCAACTTGGCATAAACGGATGCCGTAAGCAAACTGTCGGACCCAGCAAAGTGGGCAGTACCAATGCGGTTAACTTGAAGCAGCTTCGCCAGTTTTTTAAGCCTAGGTTGCCATTGAGTAGGTAGTCACTGTACCGAGCCATGTGTTTGTGGTCGGTGACGGTTCCTAATAAATGTCTAGCAGTGGTGGCGAACATAGCCATTGACACAAGCATGCACATTATGTTGGTAAACATCATTAGATAGGCGATGTCGTACAATCCATGGAATGTTATCCATCTCTGTATTCTACCACTTTTAAGGATAGGGTTAAACTGTTTACCAAATTCTTGTGGAGCAATTCCATTGCTTGTCAGTGTATTGAAATCAAATCCCTTGTTCTTGAGAAATGAATTTAGTGAATAAACACCTCTCGTATCGCTAATTTGATCAAAGTCTCTAAAGTTGAACTCCCAAGTCATCCCTATTTTTCCATTCTCATCGCCGAGTGTGAGTCCTAATTGGAGGATACTGAGTCGATTCACATTAAATCGTAGGCATTCGTAGAATTCGTCTGAAACGCCTCTTGGAGTGTATATTAAAAATCCTAAAAAAAAATACATTCACAAGTCAATAAAACAAAACTAAAAAAATCACTAAAGGACTCCCCACCACCAACTTAAAGTTTAATTTTTACCTGAAAACTCGGTATCCATGGCTATAATCGGAAACTCTAATAAATACTCTTTCATAACTTGTATCTCATAACTAAATTGTGAGACCAAACATCTAGCTTACATTGACCTTGAATCATCGCCCCTTCACCAATCACCATTTTTTCGAGCAACTACTTGTTCTGATTATTGATTGTTTGTCGGAAACTTTCTTAACTTCAAAATTAAAATATTGAATTGAGTATGAAAGTGAGAAGGGGTAAAACTATATATTATAAATATCAACTTCTAAACTGAAAAAGAAATGGAGGTAAGATTATCAAGATGAAGTTAGAAATACATGTGATAGATATGTTTTCAAATTTAAAAAGGAAATCTATTACCAACGCTTCTTTAAAAAGTAATAATAAAATAGCAACCAAAACTCAATTTAACTTGGATTGAAAACAAAAGAGGAGTGTAATAAAGATTTAATTATTTTTTCTTTTAATTAAAAAAAAGAAAAAAAAATATTTGGAGCAAAATTGGAGAGGGAAGAAAAGACAAGACTCCTACTATTATTATTCTCTTCATTTCCTTTTCCTTTATTAACCATGGAAGATCATGCTCTCATGAATCCAATCCTCTCTCTCCTCCCTCTATTTCTCTCTCTAAATTCATCTTTTCATATGCTCCTCTTCTTTCTCAGATTTCGGTGACCTTTTTCGCCGTGAATCATGATTACTCATCGGAACCACAGTCTAGACGGAGACCGGTAGATCTTTGTCATTTCATACAAGTTTCGACCGTCGTGACCTCAACTTCAGTGGAGAAGAAGACTGTAAGCTACTATTTCTCTTCTTTCGTTGTGATTTGATAACTTGACGGTGAGTTTCTCTCTATGTTATATTGATATGCTCTGAAAATCTGGTAAATAGAGAATGAGAGTTCAAAATGTTGAATCAGGGGTAAATAGGTTGGGGGATTGCAAAATCTCAGACGATTTCACCTGCTGGCAGAAGCCCGAGCAAATGGATTACAGCCGCCGCTCTTCGCCTTCGCTCGAGATTCCAGCCGTCACGGCGGGAATCGCGCGGAACGCAAATGCTTCATTGGTTAGGTTTTGGCTGCAATTTCTTCGATGTTAATATATTTCATATCTCTGTATAATACGTTCATGAAGTTAATATTCTTGGATTCGTGAGTTCTGAAACGATATGTTCGATTTTGATGTATTGCAATCCTGGGATTTGGAGTAGAAACATGCGAAAATTGTAGATGAAGTCCATTAATAAACTTAAACCATATTCTTAAATTAAATAACGGTAAATAATTGTTTGTTAGTAAGGTATTTTTAAAATATATATTTATATAAAATAAAAGAGAAACATCTTGCTTTGGTTCGAACTCAGGCGTGAGTATTCTTAGACTAGCCAAAGTACCACTCTCGTAAACCCATTAAAAGAATAAAATCTTAATATATTTGAATTCGGCTCGGGTCAACTCGAGAGTTTTGCCCACGAACCCAAAACCAAACCGATTCAGTTCGGGTTCAGAAAAATGAACCCAACCCTACCCGAAATGCTAATCCAACCCAACCCAACCCTTGTAGTTCAGGTTGGGTTGGTCCAGGTTGTCGGGTTGAATGTACAACCCTATTTAAAACGACACAACAAAATACTAAATAAAATAAAAAAATGTTTAAATTAAAACATCCTATTCTAGCCTAAGTCTAAGAAAATAAATACTACTACCCTATGCACGTGCCATGGTCTCGAGTTACGATGCCGTCGTCAGCCATACAGGAATGCTTTGCCTTAACCCAAAAAATGTAGTAGCAAATGGCTTGAGTATTTAAAGAAATACTCAGTAAGTGATCTCACTATCGGGGGTTAAATGCAAGAACATGGCTCCCAATGCATGAGCACACATAATGCATGAGCTCCCAACATTTTTCCATTTTCATTATCATTTAATACAACCCCGCTAGCGTTCTGTACATATCATATCGTTTTTCATATCATTTCACATATCATTCATCATTCATATTATATCGTTTCTCATACTTCGGTTCTTATATCATACATAATTCTAACGGGGTTATATGTCATGTCATTTATCGTGATTTCATGTCATTCATATCATGTTGTATACATACAATTTAGGAGACATAACATAACGTTCTATGCTTTTAACATAATATTTCATCATATACATATCATACCATAGCATATTGCATCACAATATGTCATATCATAAACATGTCAATTTATCACATATCTGGTACCATGACATATTTCATATCATTTTCATATCATATGACAACATATATATATATCCGTCATTCACATGTCATATCATAATCATATCATGTCGTAAACACTTCGTGGTCATCTCGCTCTCTAACTTATCATAGCCTTAACGTTCTTATACCTATCACGGTCATATCATTACATGAACGTACCTTAGTCATATCATCACAGGAATATATCCTAACGCTGTCGTTCTATCAATCTATCACAAACATATCCCTTTCTACCCATAACCTAACCGTATTCTTTTATCAATCTCTCATATAAATAGCAGTTCAGTATGTAACCTAACCTTAACGTTTCATGAACGTATCTAACTCTTATCGTTATATTTCGTTTTGTGCATCCTTCTCGTATTCTATCTCAAACATATCATTGAACACATCGTACCATAATTATTATCATACAATTCACATATTATAACATATACATAACATATCATAAAAATATCGATCCACAAACAATTCACACATATCAATATATATGACACGTGCAGAACCACGAGGCACGTGTCAACATCAAATATAACCATGGCGATAGTAAGGTCACTTACTTGGATGACCTTACCCGAAGTTCATCTAACTCCAAATTAGATTGTTTTTGTCCCTCGAATTCGTTCCCACTTATATCAAGGCGTTTCACCTTATCAGAGATGATCACCAAATTACTTCCCTAGTTCTAATTTTTAAATTTTGTTTAGTATTTCACAAATTGTTAATTTTTCAATTTAGATTTAATATTTCTTGGGATATAAATATTTCTAACTATATGATGCCTATCGACATACAATTTATTAGATACTATACTATGATATTTAAAAATTACTTTATAAATGAGAATATATTTTAGAATTACTTTATAAATGAGAATATATGTTTGTTGTTATATTCAGGGGTATCAACCATTTAATACGTTTCAGGTCTTCCATGCCATTTAGTTGGCGAATTTCATAACTTATGATTTCTAAGCAAAACATATAATTTAGGTCAACTCAGGATTGTTTGCCCGTTCAATTTTTACTTATTTTCAAGATAACTTGTGGTTTTATGGCAATACAAAGAGATTTCTATAATTATTTCTTTAGTAAATACCAAAATGGCTACTTACTTACTCGGTTGTGATGGGGACCTCGATTTTCACACCCAAATGCTCAAATCCCTCAAAATTTTCACGTATAGGACTTGTAGGTGTGAACATTAAGGAACAAAAAGGATTTAGGCACGAACCCGTTTAGAAATAGGCTAGATTATCAAACGCATTATTAAGAATCATTTTTGGGTGACAATGGCCGGTTCAAATGAACCAACCACGTCACCTTCTTTAGCCTTTTTCCTTGCCCTCTAATTTCATGGTCAAAGCCTCAATTCTGTAGGTCACTTTTTTTGCAAAACGTCAACTTAATGAGTAAAACATTTTAGGTCTCCTCAGTCGCTAATTCCTTCATAAAAAACTTTTCTTTAGTCACCATGATAGTATAGGAATTGGTTTGAATCAAAATACTCGAGTGTAGATGGAGAATTTTAAATTCTCCCAAAATCTGCTAAAAACCTACTCGTTTTAAAATTTCTTCAATTCCTCTTCATCCTCATCTCCAAAGACCTTGCGATCGTCTAAAAAATTCCTCTTTAGGCTCCGAGAAACTGATTAAAAAGAATTTAAACTTACTACCTACATCAACGAGATGCACTTTCCTTTTTGGTGGCTAAATCATAAGAACTTCGAGATTAAACGTGCTTTGCTTGGAGCAATTTTATGTTGGGAGACCTCTTGAGAATTTTCGTAGCAAACATGTTAGTGAGGAAAAGACATGCTGGAATGACTCATGTTGGTCTTTTGAGATAGTTTTCACTCTTAGAAGCAAGGAGTAAGTAACCTGAAAATATCGTCAGGGGAATATTAGAGCCATTAAGTGCCAAATTCAGATTACGAATCTTGGACATGGGTCGTTACAAGTAGAAACTTGAAACCCAACCAAATTATCAAACACCAAAAGAACTCTATAATCCCAAAAGATTCCTCCCACTTTTATTAGACTTAAATATACAACATCTTCTTAGGTCTATATCACAACCCTCCATACAATTATTACATGTGAAAGCAATGAAACATGAAAGAAAAAAAAAAAAAAAAAAGGTGTTGTGGGACCCAGATGAGTGAGCAAGATTTTACTTCATTTTTTCCAAGGGTGTATCAATTCAAACTTCCGGGAAGGAATATATTTTTTTAAGTAAAATCCATCATCAAAAAAGCTGCCCAAATGCAATTTTTAAACTCGCATCGTTCAGAAAGCCAAAAAACCTGAAATGAAGCATGTCCATTCAAACTATTAAAATTGCACCAAAACAAAGTCGTACGCCAAAAGTCCATTTTGAAGCTCCAGTTCCACTGGGCTTGCTTCTCCAAAACGTGTTCGTTCAAATCGTCGTCTTTTGACTTGCAATGAGCATTTAAAGTTGAGTTTGTTTGATAATTGTAAATTGTCACCTCCCATTTGCTTTGTGGTACTTGCCCTCTTTTTCCTACACTTTTTATACTCGATCCTGCAAAACATGTGTTAATAATAATGCTTGATTCCAAAGCGAACAATAAGAAAAAACTGAAGCTGGTTAGAGGCTTCATCTTTTTTTGATACTCAAAACTCTCTTGTGGATGCTTAATCATTTAGATTTTGGTTCATTATATAGCAAAAAAAAAAAAAAAAAAAAAAAAAAAAAATATTAGGTTGAACAAGGGTTAATGTTGTTTGGGAAGCTGATTTAAGGTAAAAATTAGCCTTCTCAAGCAAATTTAAGGAACAGTTATAACTTTTCTTTTAACCATATTTATCAATTTTTTATTCGTATTAAACCCAAAAAAAAAATAGATATGATTAATAAGAATGAGAGAATCAAAACAAAATCAAAGTTTAAAAGGTGTGGTCGAACCTTCTAACATTTCACCACACACAAAAATAGAAGAAGATCTATAACAGCCCAAACTCATTAGTCGAATTATTCGCTTGGACACATTATGTATCATCGTCTACTTCACGATTTTAAAATGCGTCTCTAAACAAAGGTTTCCACACCCTTATAAGAAATGTTTTTTCCTCACTAACACATTCTCTCATGTCTCGGTTTGATATCATTTGTAACAACCAAAACTTTTAATAGTCCAAACTCACCAACGTTAGACTTGAATTGTTACAAACGGTAGAGAACTAGAAATGAACCATTCATTATAAGACTTGTCAACTACCATTTCTACAAAGGTAAATTTTTATTTAATTTACATACTTTATTTTTATTCTTAATAAAATAAAACTCAAATACAATGTTTCACCCTAAATTTTCAACTTAATTTAAGGTTGCTACTGTATACATATCATAACATTGAATGCGAAAATACTTCATTTAAACTTTCATAAAACATAACCTTCAGCTTAAAACACAGCCATGGACTTACGTGTTTTGAAAACACCTTTAAAACAACACAACAAAATACTAAATAAAATAAATAAACGTTTAAATTAAAACATCCTATCTAGCCTAAGTCTAAGAAAATAAATACGACTACCCTATGCAAATGCCATGGTCTCGAGTTACGATGTCGTCGTCAGCCGTACAGGAATGCTTTGCCTTAACCTAAAAAATGTAGTAGCACATGGCTTGAGTATTTAAAGAAATACTCAGTAAGTGACCCCACTATCGGGGGTTAAATGCAAGAATATGTGAATGCAATGACGGGACCTATCATATCAGTCTCTTTTCCTACGATACTATCCTAATGGACAACTTGGATGTGTACCATATACTCTACACACAACCCATACGTGTGAGTATGGGCTCACCAGACAGTTTGCACACCGCTGCCCGTTTTCTTGTCGGACGAGCCTGCTCTGGTAGCTCTCCTTCTGCCGACACCCATTAGAATTAGTAACTGTCATGGCAGCATTATGTAAAACAT
Organism: Cucurbita ficifolia; assembly: GCA_033971965.1. NCBI lineage: Eukaryota > Viridiplantae > Streptophyta > Magnoliopsida > Cucurbitales > Cucurbitaceae > Cucurbita > Cucurbita ficifolia. Next base: position 4,730,049 of record CM066974.1, read on the forward strand.
AATGATACTTCGCCTGCATAGTGGATGTACGCATCCGTACCCTCGTGATGGAATAGGGGTATCCCCCAATGCATGAGCACACATAATGCATGAGGTCCCAACATTTTTCCATTTTCATTATCATTTAATACAACCCCGCTAGCGTTCTATACATATCATATCATTTTTCATATCATTCATCATTCATATCATATCGTTTCTCATTCTTCAGTTCTTATATCATACATAATTCTAACGGGGTTATATTTCATGTCATTTATCGTGATTTCATGTCATTCATATCATGTTTTATACACACAATTTAGGAGTTATAACATAACTTTCTATGCTTTTAGCATAATATTTCATAATATGCATATCATACCATAGCATATTGCATCACAATATGTCATATCATAAACATATCAATTTATCACATATCTCGTACCTTAACATATTTAAAATTTTCATATCATATGGCAACATATATATATCCGTCATTCACATGTCGTATCATAATCATATCATGTCGTAAACACTTTGTTTAGTATTTCACTAATTGTTAATTTTTCAATTCTAATTTCTAATTTCTAAATTTCTTTAGTATTTCACAAATTGTTAATTTTCAATTTAGATTTAATATTTCTTGGGATATAAATATTTCTAATTATACCATGCCGGTTGACATACAATTTATTAGATACTATACTTTCCTAATATATTTAAAAGTTACTTTTATAAATGAGAATATATTTAAGAATTACTTTATAAATGAGAATATATGTTTGTTTTTATATTCACGGTATCAACCATTTAATACTTTCCACGTCTTCCATGCATTTCCCTCCTTTTATTCGGTTAGCTGATTTTGTGCTTCTCTGTAATTTTCTTTTCGTTTTCATTGTGTTAATAAATATTATTGGCCAAATCCCTTTTTTTGTTTCCATTTTTCATTGTGGGATAAATATTTTTGCTCAATTTTTTATCATTCTTCCAAATCCTCTCTTTAATTTTCTATCTGTAATTCTATTTTTCTCTTTCTATGTTTTCGGTGTGTTGATAAATATCCATTCTTACTCCCAAATTTTATTGTTTCTATGTATTCCTTCTTTTTCTTTTTCTTTTTTCTTTTTTCTTTTCTTTTGATTATGTTAACTAATCGGTTTCTTCCTGTATTTCTTTCTTCTCTTTCTACCTGCATTTCTTTTTCTAATTCTCACTGTATTTCCTTTTTGTTTCTTTTTTATTGTGTTAGCAATATTCTAGGCAAATGCCAATTTTAATTCTGCTCACAGTTATTCACACATATTCTTGGTTTTTTAATTTAATCATTCATTTGTTGACCGGTCTACCATAATTACCATAATTCACATAAAATTATTGACCAACAATCATGTAGCAAAGATCTAAAATATAATTGGTTGTGATTTTATAGAAATGAAATTAGAATAAAAGAAAAGGAAGGATTAATATATATCTAACAAACTGACTAGATCTCTCTTCACAGGGCCAACCTCTCTCCTTAAGTAAACCTGCCCTCTATAGTTGAAGTTCATTTTAGTTTTTCTCAAATTTGACGTCTTTGTTGTTTTTCTGTTTCGTTTTTTTTTTTTTTTGTTTTTCAGGAACTTGGTGACCTAAAATGAGGAGAGATAATGGGGAAATGATGAGAAGTTAATGGAGAAGAGTGAGGAAGGGTTGTTTTATTTATTTATTTATTTATTATTATTATCTTAAACTAATCTGTGTCTATAGTTGAAGGTCATTTTAGTTTTTCTCAAATCTGACAATTTTTTTTATTTTTTTCTTTAGGAACTTGCTGACCTAAAATGAGGAGAGATAATGGGAAATGATGAGAAGTTAATGGAGAAGAGTGAGGAAGTGTTATTTTATTTATTTATTTATTATTATTATTATCTTAAACTAATCTTTTGTTTATAATTATTTTTATTTGTTTATTTCTTTGCTTACTTATTTATTTATTTATTATTATTATTATTAATTTCTTGGGCTATTACAGTTCCTTCAAGCCTAATATATTCACGATCTTTACCCTACAACTCTTTGGAAACGTAACTCAGGAATATTCGTTGGTTTAAACTGAAAAAATATCAAATTTATCTCGACTCCTTTTGACCCACAAGTTGGGTACTCATCTACCTCTTTTAGACTTTTTTATATTTTGGTAGGTACATGTTTCTGCATTATTATTTTCTAAACGATAATCAAACTTCTTGTACGTGAATTGTTTATTGAACTATATTCAAACTTATATGTTGTGAAACCATCAATTTTTATTTCGCTACGAGTTAGTAACAAAACTTGACTTGAAATCTTAAGAAATGGGGTTTGGGTTATATTCACTATTCTATTACTGCAACCGAACGTGAGCTTCTACATCAAATCTCCCGTTGCCGCTCGACAAACCATGTTAGATTTCAAGTTTTTCTCTTCTTCATTGTCAGCCAATTACCTTCCCTCTCCTCTTTGACTTGTCACCGTAATTTACATTCCACCAAAGCCTACTCAATCATCGAGTATCACCACAAACCCTCGCCACAAGGAACACATTTTGCTAGAAACAAAAATGCAAGAGTTTTTATAGTTGACCTAAATATGTACTTGAGTTAGTTTGATAAAAGAATAATAATTAAAAAAAAATAAAACTTGCTATGAATGATTAAAAAAAGTACATCTAAGAAATATGTGAGAAGTGAGATTTAAACCCACGCCCTCTTACGAAGACCAAAATTTGAGTTTGGCGCCTTAGACCCTCGGCCATCCTGACATTTAGCTTGTAATATTATTTCGAGTAAATTTACGTATGAAAATATGAAAAGAAATGTCAAAAGTGGGATTTGAACCCACACCCTCTAACGAAGACCAGAACTTGAGTCTGGCGCCTTAAACCACTCGGCCATCCTGAAATTTTACTTAGAATATTTTTCAGTACAATAATGATTTTATTGTGATGACATGCTTTTAGCAACTAAAACGAGTTGGAAACAGAGCCTAGATGTTAATTTATCTATAAACATTGAGTAAATTTACGTATGAAAATATGAAAGAAATGTCAGAAGTATTTAAACCCCTCTTACGAAGACCAGAACTTGAGTCTGGCGCCTTAGACCACTCGGCCGTCCTGACATTTAACTTAGAATATTTTTATGAAAATATGAAAGAAATGTCAGAAGATTTTTATGAAAATATGAAAGAAATGTCAGAAGTATTTAAACCCCTCTTACGAAGCCCCTGTTACGAAGACCAGAACTTGAGTCTGGCGCCTTAGACCACTCGGCCGTCCTGACATTTAACTTAGAATATTTTTATGAAAATATGAAAGAAATGTCAGAAGATTTTTATGAAAATATGAAAGAAATGTCAGAAGTATTTAAACCCCTCACCCTCTTACGTGGACCAAAACTTGAGTCTGACACCTTAAACAACTCGACCATCCTTACAATAACGATTTTATTGTAATGACATGCTTTTAGCAACTAGAACGAGTTGGAAATAGAGCCTAGATGCTAATTTATCTCTAAACTTTGGGTTTGGGTAAATTTATGTATGAAAATATGAAAAAATGTCGGATTTGAACTCACACCCTCTTACGTAGACCAAAAATTGAGTCTAGCGCCTTAGACTTCTCGGCCATCCTAACATTTAGATTGCAATATTTTTAAGTACAATAACAATTTTATTGTGATGACAAGCTTTTTACGATGAGTTAGAATGAGAGCCTAGATGCTATTTCTGAAAATCTTATGACTTAGACACATTGTATTTTATTATAGATTAAGAGTTATGAATGATATAACATGTATGATTGAAAAAGACTTAAATAAAGATTTAAGAGCCTACAAGTAAGCTACTTACTAAGTAATATATCGAAATTTGTATACTGAATTACATGATTTTAAATTATTAAAATTAAAGAATCAATTTTTATTTCGCTATGAGTTAGTAGCAAAACGACTTGAGATCTTAAGAAATTGGGTTTGGTTTTATTCACTATTCCATTACCGCAACCGAACGTGAGCTGCTATATCGGATAGCTCGCTATCCGCTCGACAATCTATGTAAGATTTCATGTTTTTCTGATAAGGGCCAACAAGCTCGATGTTTCCAAGGCTAAAGGTCTTAATATCCTTGCAAACTCACAAAGAAAGCTAACTTAACGAATTGATGTCTTAATATCCTTGCAAACTCACAAAGAAAGCTAACTTAACGAATTGATTCCAACTAAGAGCTGGTTAAAAGATGAATAACTCTTAGATCGAACTTGGAATCTATGATGGTCACTCTTAGATCCCAACCAGAATTAGCTTGATCATGACTAATCCAATAAATCGATTTTAACATCAAATCTAGAGGAAGGTTTGAAAGAAACCTAACACTCAAAGGGTTTCAAACACAAGGTTTTTGTATAACACCCTAATTTCAAATTTGAATATTACATGTTTTTAAATAGGCCAAAAAGATAATTCAAACATAATAGAGTTAACTACCAACTACAAAACCCATGCTATTAAATATAAATTGAAGAAAATAAGACATAACATAAATAATATTAAATGTAATTCAACTACCAAGGACAAAAAGCCTTCCAATCACTTTCCAATGTCAATGATATTTATTGTCACTTCATTCTTTTCTTGATTTCATACTTAAATCTTCTTTGCAATTGTAATTGCTCATTTGGATACATGCAATTGATGAGTGGTTGGATTCCTATCATAATCATATCAAAACTTCATAAATTCATATATAAGTCATTCGTTAAACCATAAATAAGTACCGTGCAAAATATTATACCGTTTGGAGTTCATTAAAAACATTAATTCTCATAAAAGGTTCGTAAGGGACATTTTTGTCATTTTTGTCTTAATCTTGGTGTATGTTCTAAATACATTCAAATGCTTTAAAATTATACATATTCATCCATACTTTATAAAGAGGTCTTATATAAAATTTTAAGTTATTTATGGCTCATTTGGACTATGAAACGTCTATGGACATCGTAGGAGCATTTTAGTCATTTTACATCTATCTATGGTTTGTCTCCTAAATATGCTCTTATGTCCATCAAGTCATCCATTAAATTTCATACATAGAGGATGTCATTTATGTTGGTCAATTTCATAACTTAGGATTTCCAAGCAAAACAAACAATTTAGGTCCACTCCACTCGATCAGATTGATTGTTTGCCTAGTCCTTCAATTTTTACTTATTTTTAATTTTATGGCAATACCAAGAGATTTCTATAATTATTTCTTTAGGAAACACCAAAATGGCTACTTACTTACTCGGTTGTGATTGGGACCTCGATTATCACACCCAAATGCTCAAATCTCTCAAAATTTTAATGTATAGGACTTGTAGGTGTCAATTTTAAGGAACAAAAAGGATTTAAGCACCAACGAGTTTAGAAATAGGCTAAATTACCAAACACATTATTAACAATCATTTTTTGGTGACATGGTCGGTTCAAATGAACCAACCACGTCATCATCTTTAGCCTTTTTCCTTGCCCTCTAATTTCATGGTCAAAGCCTCGATTCTGTAGGTTACTTATTTTTGCAAAACGTCAACTTATTAAGTAAAACATTTTAGGTCTCCTCAGTCGCTAATTCCTTCATTGAAAACTTTTCTTTAGTCGCCATGATATTATAGGAATTGGTTTGAATCAAAATAATTTAGCGGAGATGGAGAATTTTAATTTCTCCCAAAATCGGCTAAAAACCTACTCGTTTTAAAATTTCTTCCATTCCTCCTCATCCTGATCTCCAAAGACTTTGAGATCGTCTACAAAATTCCTCTTTAGGCTCCGAGAAACTGATTAAAAAGAATTGAAACTTACTACCTACATCAACGAGATGCACTTTCCTTTTTGGGGGCTTAATCATAAGAACTTCAAGATTAAATGTGCTTTGCTTGGAGCAATTTTATGTTGGGAGTTCTCTTGAGAATTTTCGCAACAAATATGTGAGTAAGGAAAAGACATTCTAGAATAACTCATGTTGGTCTGTAGAGATAGTTTACACTCTTATAAGCGAGGAGTAAGTAACCTGACAATATCGTCAAGGGAATATTAGGGCCATTAAGTGCCAAACCCAGATTTTGAATTTTTGACATGGGTCTTTACAGAGTAGAAACTTGAAACTCAACCAAATTATCAACATCAAAAGAACTCTAAAATCCCAAAAGATTTCTCCCACTTTTATTAGACTTAAATATACAACATCTTAGGTCTATATCACAACTCTCCATACAATTATTACATGTTAAAGCAATTAATCATCAAAGAAAAAAAATAGTAGGTTCGTGGGACGAAGATGAGTGAAGGAAATTTTACTTCATTTTTTCCAAGGGTGTATCAACTCAAACTTCCCCGAAGGAATATTTTTTAAGTAAAATCCATCATCAAAAACTGCCCATATGCAATTTTTAAAGTCGCATCGTTCACAAAGCCAAAAAATCTGAAATGAAGCATGTCCATTCAAACTATTAAAATTGCACCAAAACAAAGTCGTATGCCAAAAGTCCATTTTGAAGCTCCAGTTCCATTGGCCTTGCATCTCCAAAACGTGTTTGTTCAAATCGTCGTCGTTTGACTTGCAATGAGCATTTAAAACTGAGTATGTTTGATAATTGTAAATAGTCACTTCCCATTTTCTTTCGGGTACTTGCCCTCTTTTTCCTACACTTTGTGATCCTGCAAAACATGTGTTAATAATAATGCTTGATTCCAAAGAAAACAATAAGATAAAACCGAAGCTGGTGACAGGCTTCATTTTTTTTAGATACTCAAAGCTCTCTTGTTGGTGCTTAATCATTTAGATTTTTGTTCATTATATAGCAAAAATTTTATAAAAAAATTGTGTCGAACAAGTTGTTAATGCTATTTGGGAAGTTGATTTAAGCTAAAAATTAGCATTCTTAAGGCAGAGTTATAACCCTTCTTTGAACAATATTTATCAATTTTTTATTCACATGGAACTAAGAAAAAAAGATATGATTAATAAGAATGAGAGAATCAAAACAAAATCAAAATTTAAAAGGTGTGGTCGAACCTTCAAACATTTCACCCCACATATTTTAGCACATAAAAATAGAAGAAGGTCTATAATAGCCCAAACTCATCAGTCGAATTGTCCACTCTGACACGTTATGTATCATCGTCTACTTCACGATTTTAAAATGCCTCTTTAAGGAGAGGTTTCCACACCCTTATAAGAAATGTTTCGTCCTCACTAACACATCGGCTGATGTCTGTCTTTGATATCATTTGTAACAACCAGAACTTTTAATAGCCCAAAGTCACCAACGTTGGACTTGAATTATTATAAACGGTAGAGGAGAACGGGCAATGAAGCATTCATTATAAGACTTGTCAACTATCGTTTCTACCAAGGTAAAATTTTATTTAATTTACATACTTCATTTCTACGAGATCTGTTGGAGAGTGGAACAAAACATTAGTTACAAAAGTGTGAAAATCTCTCCCTAACAGACACGTTTTAAAACCGTGAGGCTGACGACGATACGTAATGGGCCAAAGCGGACATTTTTTTCTAGCGGTAGGTTTGGGTTGTTACAACATTTTTATAAAAAATCAAGAATTTGATATTTTGGTTGACGGCAATATTTTATTCTCCGATAATAATTTAGATATTTCATTAACACGTAGCCATTTTTATATTAAAAGTTTCGATATAATCGAGAACTCAAACGATTAATAGACTTTTTATTAGAGTTACTTAATCATCTAACACATTTCTTGGTCCACCCTATTGGAAGCCTAGTGTCACGGTCATGCTTGTCCAAGGCGTGTTGCCCTTGGCAGCATGCCCGTTACACGCCGAAACCCTTTTCCTTGTACTACTTTACCGCTTTCTTTTATTGCTTCCATGTTGTATTATTTCTTTCTTGTTTTCTTTAAGAGTATGAAGTTTCAGCGATATCATGGCTACGCCTGGTAGACATAAAATGCCTCAAAATGTACTATAGGGGATACGACTAGTTATCAAATTCTCCTCACCCGAAAAGTTATATACTGTTTAAGCCGTTGTTTTTGCATTTTTGCTTGCATGCTATATAACACCACTCTCAATCTCTCTCTCATTCTTGCTTTCAAAACTCTCTTTACAAAACCTCTCTCCCTCGCTTTCTAAAATCTTCTCTTTAAATTGAGGCCTGAGGTTTGAATACACGTTGTCCGACCGTAGGCAACGTGATCCGAAGTTGGCTTGACTCACTCAGTGCTGGGAGTGAGTGCCGCACAATCGCAAATCCACGTCCTCGCTAACACATCGTCCGTCTGGTGTCTGGCTCTGATATCATTTGTAACAACCCAAACTTGTGACAGTCCAAACTCACCAATGGTGGACATGGACGGTTGCAAATGGTAGAGAACACGGGAAACAAGTACATTATAAGACTTGTCAACCACGGTTACTCCAAAGTAAATTTTTACTTAATTTACATACTTTATTTTTATTCTTAATAAATCAAACTCAAATCCAATGTTTATTTGCATGAACAGTCAATTTCGTTTCCATTCTTAGTAATCTAGCTGCTTCAAGCCTAATATGTTCACGGTCTTTATCATACAGCTCCTTAGAAACTTAACTTTAGAATATTCGTTAATTACCGAAGCTGGTTAGAGGCTTTATTTTTTTTAGATACTCAAATCTCTCTTGGTATGCTTAATCATTTAGATTTTGGTTCATTATATAGCAAAAATTAAAAAAAATAAAAATTATGTTGAACAAGCCCTTAATGATCAGGTAAAAATTAGCATTCTCAAGCCAATTTAAGGTGGAGTTATTACTGTTCTTTTAAGGATATTTATCAATTTTTTATTCACATTAAATGGGAAGAAAAATAGATATGATTAATAAGAATGAAGGAATAAAAAAAAATCAAAATTTAAAAGGTGTGGTCGAACCTTCTAACATTCACCCCACACAAAAATAGAAGATCTATAACAGTCCAAACTCATCAGTCAAATTAACGGATTTGACACATTATGTATCATCGTCTGCTTCACATTTTAAAATGCCTCTTTAAAGAGAGGTTTTCACACCATTATAAGAAATGCTTTGTTCTCACTGGCACATTGTCTGATGTCCGACTTTCATATCATTTGTAACAACCAAAACTTTTAATAGCCCAAACTCACCAACATTAGACTTGAATTTTTACAAACCGTAGAGGAGAACTGGAAATGAACCATTCATTATAAGACTTGTCAACTACCATTTCTACAAAGGTAAATTTTTATTTAATTTACATACTTTATTTTTATTCTTAATAAAATGAAACTCAAATACAATGTTTCTCTAACGACCTTAAATTTTCTACTTAATTTAAGGTCGCTACTATGTACATATCATAAACATTGAATGCGAAAATACTTAATTTAAACTTTCATAAAACATAACATTCAGCTTAAAACATAGTCATGGACTTACGTGTTTTGGAAACACTTCTAAAACTAGGGGTGTATATGGTCCGGGTTGAGTTGGGTTAATGAATTTTTTTGACCCAACCCAAAAGTTCGGGTTGGTTGGATTGGTAACCCAACCCAACCCAAAACTTTTCACAACCCAACCCAACCCAACCCAGCCCTCTATTTTCGGGTTGGGTTTAGGTTGGGTCCAGGTTGGGTTGTCAATTTTTTTTTTTTTTTAAAGTTTTATTTATCAACAATTTATAATTATTCGGATACAATCTTAGATAAAATATATTAAAAGTTCACAAACAAACACAAATAATTCCATATTTATTCCAAAAAAAAAAAAACAAATTCAATAAAAAACAACCCGCGAAAATTGTAACATATTAACATAGTTCAACTTTGTCATAAAATTAAAGACGGTAAAATACCGACATTTCTTGAAAATTGGTTAAAGTTAGAAAAATATGAGAGTATATCATGAAATTAAATAAACAATAAAAATGATTAATTGAAAGATATATATATATATATATATATATATATATATATATTAATTGAAATATGATTATTTATAGGTGACTTTGATAGAGAGCCTTAAACTATTAAAAAAATAATATATATATATATATATATATATATATAAATTATGATATAATAATGTTACAACAAATAGAAAATAAATACTAAGGGTGTACATGGTCCGAGTTGGGTTGGGTTGATGAATTGTTTTGAACCAACCCAAAAGTTCGGGTTGGTTGGATTGGTAATCCAACCCAACACTCTATTTTTGGGTTGGGTTCGGGTTGGATTGTCAATTTATTTTTTATAAGTTTTATTTATCCACAATTTATAATTATTCGGATACAATCTTAGATAAAATATATTAAAAGTTCACAAATAAACACAAATCAATCCATAATTATTCACAAAAAAAAAAAATCAATAAAAAAAAAAAAACAACAAGCGAAAATTGTAACATATTAACATAGTTCGAGCGAAAATTGGTTAAAGTAAGACAAATATAAGGATATATCATGAAATTAAATAAACCATAAAAATGATTAGTTGAAAGATATTGTATATAACCAAATATCGCTTGTTGAAAAATTATCTTAGATCTCTTTTTCAATTATTTAGATTTTAGATATCTTAACGAAAATCAAACTTGGTTGAAAATGGCTAAAAGTACCCATTAAAAAAAAAGAAAATCCTTCCCGATATTTTTAGAAAAGAAAAGGAAAAAGGAAAATCAAAATCCTTTATCCAATTAATTAAAATCAGATGTCCTCTTCCATTACCCAGTTATTTAGATTTTAGTTAGCAATCATGTCAAATCAAATCATAAATCTTTTCTTTTATACAATTATTTAGAATCAGATCTCCTCATCCTTTACGAAACTGCTAACAGAATTAGAGGTTTGAAAAGAATTAAACAGGAAGTTTGAAAAGAATTAAACAGAGAACTGTGAAAAGAATTAAACAGAGAACAATTAAAGAGAGAGGTTTGGAAAGGATTAGAGAGAGATCGGTAAAAAATTAAAGAGAGAGGTAATGGAAAATATAAAGAGAGAGGTAATGGAAAATATATATATTTAACTAAGTAAATACAAAAGAGAATTAAACAGAGAGGTTTGAAAAAAATTAAACAGAAAAAAAAAAGAGAGATCTCTAGAGAATGAGAGAGAGAATGAGAGAGGTAAACGAAAAATATATATATTTAACTAAGTAAAATGGAGAAAAGAATAGAGAAATGTAGGGGAGGAGGAAAATGGAAGATTTGGTGAGCAGAATTAAAATAAATACAAAAACAATTTGACAGAGTAAATACATAGAAAATACATAGAAAATACATAGAGTAAAAAGGAGGATGAGAAATGTATATATATTTTTATATATTCAATACTCATAAAGTCTCTAATGCTCACATGAAGTTTAACACATGGACCATTGTAAAATTTAGAGAATTGGAATTAAAATTGATGTCATGGTTCATATAGGTTAGCTTAGATACAAAGAACAAAATTGAACTTGATAAATTGGTGATACCAGTCTAAGCTAATCAGGTAAGTGGCCTTACTATCGGCTCGGTCGAAAGACTTGTCTTATGTATGACGACACGTGCCTAGTGACCCTTGCACGTGTCATTTATGCTTTATGCTATGTGATGACGTGATGACGTTAGATGATGATGTGTTGCATTTGTATGATGATGTGATGAGGTTAGATAGTGATGTGGTGATGTTATATGATGATGTGATGTTGTTATATGATGATGTGATAATGTTATGTGATGACGTGAATGACGTACATGTTATATTTGATGCACTTAATGGCTTCTATGATGAGTATGATGTATGCATGACGATGTTATTAACATGATGATGTTTTTCATGTTGAACATGCCTTATGATGTTGTTTGCCATATTGCATCATGTCGTTAGATCGACATAGTACACAACCCTAAGAGTATGAAATTGATATTAATGTAAATATCCACGAGCACGTGTTACATAGTGTAACCAAGAGATGAGACTAGAGGGTTGTGTCAGAAGAGATGTATAATTGGACTTAGAGGGACCTAATGCATATTGTGTGTTCATAAGCATAGGGCTACTTCCCCTAGAGATGATGAGTGTGGACCGCACCGTATGATGAGCGCGAATGCGCATAGGTGCGAATGCACACAGATGAGGGTGTTCATGAGGCGCATGACACTATGGGGTTCCGCTGACCTCCGGACGTCGCTACAGATTAGCTTGACCAGAGGGTCCAGGGGGGTGTGCGAGCGCCCTGGGGATTCACACTCGCACGTGTGAGTCGTGTGTAGGGAAGTACTACACATCCAATTTGTCCGAGACTGGAGGCCACCCTTAAGATGATTAGAGATAGGTCCCTAAATCATGATTGCATGTGTTTGCATTTGCATGTCCCCCTATAGTGGGGCCACTTACCGAGTATTCTTTGAAATACTCAAGCCGTGTGCCACATCATTTTTCAGGTCAAGGCAAGACGCACTTTGAAATACTTAAGTTAGAATAGGTTGTTTTGCATTTCATTGTTTTAAATTATTTTGTATTTATTTTTTGTTTTCTCTAAATTTCAGTATTTCGTATTTAAACACGTAAGACCATGGCTGTGTTTTTCAGAGAAGAAGTTGTTCTAAACGTTTTTTCGAAGTTTACGTTATAAATTATGTTCATTTAAGAGTTATATTTCCGCATTATAGATGAGCATGAGACGTTAGTAGCGACTCTAGATATGTGAAAATTTAGGGTCGTTACAAAAATCTTTAAAAATATTTAAACTAATTTTTTATGATCCAATTTTGTGTCCATGTTAAAAAGAATTCCTAAAATAATCAAGAATTCTCTCATTCATATTATATGTTGATCCACAATCTGTAATACTAGAATGATCAAAACATTTGAATTTTTTTAGAATTCATAAAATTAAGAAAAATATAAGGATATATCATGAAATTAAATAAACAATAAAAATGATTAGTGGAAAGATATTGTATATAATAAAAAAATATATAATATATATATAAATATTTTAATTGAAATATGCTTATTTATAGGTGACTTTGATAGATACAGAGTCCTAAAATATTGGAAAAATAATATATATATATATATATATATAAAATTGTGATATAATAATGTTACAACAAATAGAAAATAAATACATTAGAATTACTTGTCTTAATTTAATAACAAAATTGTAACGTATTGTTTGTTTGTAAGGTATTTTTAAAATATATATATAAAGAGAAAAAGAAACATTTATTTGCATGGATTCGAACTCAAGCATGAGTGTTCTTAAACTGGCCAAAGTAGCACTCTAGCAAACCCAATATAAGAAATAATTTTTAATATATTTTATATATTTGAATTTGGCTCGGGTCAATCCGAGGGTTTTGCCCACGAATCCGAAACCAAACCAATTCAGTTCAGGTTCAGAAAAATGAACCCAACCCTACCCGAAATGCTAATCCAACCCAACCCAACCCTTATAGTTTGGGTTGGGTTGGTCCGGGTCGTCGGGTTGAATGTACACTCCTAGTTCAAACAATGAATTTTGCTTTTAGTAAGAAAAGATCATGCAATTATAATAAATAAAGTTACATTTGTTTTAAATAAATTATTTTTCAAAATGAAAAAAAAGTTTGAGAGAGATCCATTTTTCAATTAAATAACATTTCATTCAAAATATATATATTCGATAATACAAAAGTCTTCATATACGTTTGGTTCAACGTTGAGAATTAGTTTCAACTTGGCATAAACGGATGCCGTAAGCAAACTGTCGGACCCAGCAAAGTGGGCAGTACCAATGCGGTTAACTTGGAGCAGCTTCGCCAGTTTTTTAAGCCTAGGTTGCCATTGAGTAGGTAGTCACTCTACCGAGCATGTGTTTGAGGTCGGTGACGGTTCCTAATAAATGTCTAGCAGTGGTGGCGAACATAGCCATTGACACAAGCATGCACATTATGTTGGTAAACTTCATTAGATAGGCGATGTCGTACAATCCATGGAATGTTATCCATCTCTGTATTCTACCACTTTTAAGGATAGGGTTAAACTGTTTACCAAATTCTTGTGAAGCAATTCCATTGCTTGTCAGTGTATTGAAATCAAATCCCTTATTCTTGAGAAATGAATTTAGTGAATAAACACCTCTCGTATCGCTAATTTGATCAAAGTCTCTAAAGTTGAACTCCCAAGTCATCCCTATTTTTCCATTCTCATCGCCGAGTGTGAGTCCTAATTGGAGGATACTGAGTCGATTCACATTAAATCGTAGGCATTCGTAGAATTCGTCTGAAACACCTTTTGGAGTGTATATTAAAAATCCTAAAAAAAAATACATCCAGAAGTCAATAAAACAAAACTAAAAAAATCACTAAATGACTCCCCACCACCAACTTAAAGTTTAATTTTTACCTGAAAACTCGGTATCCATGGCTATAATCGGAAACTCTAATAAATACTCTTTCATAACTTCTATCTCATAACTAAATTGTGAGACCAAACATCTCGCTTACATTGACCTTGAATCATCGCCCCTTCACCAATCACCATTTTTTCGAGCAACTACTTGTTCTGATTATTGATTGTTTGTCGAAAAATTTCTTTAACTTCAAAATTAAAATATTGAATTGAGTATGAAAGTGAGAAGGGGTAAAACTATATATTATAAAAATCAACTTCTAAACCGAAAAAGAAATGGAGGTAAGATTATCAAGATGAAGTTAGAAATACATGTGATAGATATGTTTTCAAATTTAAAAAGGAAATCTATTACCAACGCTTCTTTAAAAAGTAATAATAAAATAGCAACAAAAACTCAATTTAAGTTTGATTGAAAACAAAAAGAAGTGTAATAAAGATTTAATTATTTTTTCTTTTAATTAAAAAAATATATATATATATTTGGAGCAAAATTTGAGAGGGAAGAAAAGACAAGACTCCTACTATTATTATTCTCTTCCTTTCCTTTTCCTTTATTAACCATTGAAGATCATGCTATCATGAATCCAATCCTCTCTCTCCTCCCTCTATTTCTCTCTCTAAATTCATCTTTTCGTATGCTCCTCTTCTTTCTCAGATTTCGGTGACCTTTTTCGCCGTGAATCATGATTACTCATCGGAACCACAGTCAATCTGGTAAATAGAGAATGAGAGTTCAAAATGTTGAATCAGGGGTAAATAGGTTGGGGGATTGCAAAATCTCAGACGATTTCACCTGCTGGCAGAAGCCGGAGCAAATGTTCAATTTTTTACTTATTTTCAAGTTAACTTGTGGTTTTATGGTAATACAAAGAGATTTCTATAATTATTTCTTTAGTAAATACCAAAATGGCTACTTACTTACTCGGTTGTGATCGGGACCTCGATTTTCACACCCAAATGCTCAAATCCCTCACAATTTTCACGTATAGGACTTGTAGGTGTGAACATTAAGGAACAAAAAGGATTTAGGCACGAACCCGTTTAGAAATAGGCTAGATTACCAAACGCATTATTAAGAATTATTTTTGGGTGTCAATGGCCGGTTCAAATGAACCAACCACGTCATCTTCTTTAGCCTTTTTCCTTGCCCTCTAATTTCATGGTCAAAGCCTCAATTCTGTAGGTCACTTTTTTTGCAAAACGTCAACTTAATGAGTAAAACATTTTAGGTCTCCTCAGTCGCTAATTCCTTCATAAAAAACTTTTCTTTAGTCACCATGATAGTATAGGAATTGGTTTGAATCAAAATACTCGAGTGTAGATGGAGAATTTAAAATTTCTTCAATTCCTCTTCATCCTCATCTCCAAAGACCTTGCGATCGTCTAAAAAATTCCTCTTTAGGCTCCGAGAAACTGATTAAAAAGAATTTAAACTTACTACCTTCATCAACGAGATGCACTTTCCTTTTTGGTGGCTAAATCATAAGAACTTCGAGATTAAACGTGCTTTGCTTGGAGCAATTTTATGTTGGGAGACCTCTTGAGAATTTTCGTAGCAAACATGTTAGTGAGGAAAAGACATGCTGGAATGACTCATGTTGGTCTTTGGAGATAGTTTTCACTCTTAGAAGCAAGGAGTAAGTAACCTGAAAATATCGTCAGGGGAATATTAGAGCCATTAAGTGCCAAATTCAGATTTCGAATCTTGGACATGGGTCGTTACAAGTAGAAACTTGAAACCCAACCAAATTATCAAACACCAAAAGAACTCTATAATCCCAAAAGATTCCTCCCACTTTTATTAGACTTAAATATACAACATCGTCTTAGGTCTATATCACAACCCTCGATACAATTATTACATGTGAAAGCAATGAAACATGAAAGAAAAAGAAAAAAAGGTGCTGTGGGACCCAGATGAGTGAGCAAGATTTAACTTCATTTTTTCCAAGGGTGTATCCATTCAAACTTCCGGGAAGGAATATTTTTTAAGTAAAATCCATCATCAAAAGCTGCCCAAATGCAATTTTTAAACTCGCATCGTTCAGAAAGCCAAAAAACCTGAAATGAAGCATGTCCATTCAAACTATTAAAATTGCACCAAAACAAAGTCGTACGCCAAAAGTCCATTTTGAAGCTCCAGTTCCACTGGGCTTGCTTCTCCAAAACGTGTTCGTTCAAATCGTCGTCTTTTGACTTGCAATGAGCATTTAAAGTTGAGTTTGTTTGATAATTGTAAATTGTCACCTCCCATTTGCTTTGTGGTACTTGCCCTCTTTTTCCTACACTTTTTCTACTTGATCCTGCAAAACATGTGTTAATAATAATGCTTGATACCAAAGCGAACAATAAGAAAAAACGGAAGCTGGTTAGAGCCTTCATCTTTTTTGATACTCAAAACTCTCTTGTGGATGCTTAATCATTTAGATTTTGGTTCATTATATAGCAAAAAAAAAAAAAAAATTAGGTTGAACAAGGGTTAATGTTGTTTGGGAAGCTGATTTAAGGTAAAAATTAGCCTTCTCAATCAAATTTAAGGAACAGTTATAACTTTTCTTTTAACCATATTTATCAATTTTTTATTCGTATTAAACCCAAAGAAAAATAGATATGATTAATAAGAATGAGAGAATCAAAGCAAAATCAAAGTTTAAAAGGTGTGGTCGAACCTTCTAACATTTCACCCCACACAAAAATAGGAGAAGATCTATAACAGCCCAAACTCATTAGTCGAATTATTCGTTTTGACACATTATGTATTATCGTCTACTTCACGATTTTAAAATGCGTCTCTAAACAAAGGTTTCCACACCCTTATAAGAAATGTTTTTTCCTCACTAACACATTCTCTCATGTCTCGGTTTGATATCATTTGTAACAACCAAAACTTTTAATAGTCCAAACTCACCAACGTTAGACTTGAATTGTTACAAACGGTAGAGAACTAGAAATGAACCATTCATTATAAGACTTGTCAACTACCATTTCTACAAAGGTAAATTTTTATTTAATTTACATACTTTATTTTTATTCTTAATAAAATAAAACTCAAATACAATGTTTCTGTAACGACCCTAAATTTTCAACTTAATTTAAGGTTGCTACTGTATACATATCATAACATTGAATGCGAAAATACTTCATTTAAACTTTCATAAAACATAACCTTCAGCTTAAAACACAGCCATGGACTTACGTGTTTTGAAAACACCTTTAAAACAACACAACAAAATACTAAATAAAATAAATAAACGTTTAAATTAAAACATCCTATCTAGGCTAAGTTTAAGAAAATAAATACGACTACCCTATGCAAATGTCATGGTCTCGAGTTACGATGTCGTCGTCAGCCGTACAGGAATGCTTTGCCTTAACCTAAAAAATGTAGTAGCACATGGCTTGAGTATTTAAAGAAATACTCAGTAAGTGACCCCACTATCGGGGGTTAAATGCAAGAATATGTGAATGCAATGACGGGACCTATCGTATCAATCTCTTTTCCTACGATACTATCCTAATGGACAACTTGGATACTTTTGACCCACAAATTGGGTAATCATCTACCTCTTTTAGACTCTTTTATATTTTGGTAGGTACATGTTTATGCATTATTGTTATCTAAATGACAATCAAACTTCTTGTACGTGAATAAATAAAAAAAGTACATCTAACAATGTCGTGAACGCCATTTAGCTATTTTTCAATAGAATAACGATTTTATTGTGATGAAATGCTTTTAACAAAAAGAAAAAGTTGGAAAGAGAGCCTAGATACTAATTTATCCATAAACTTTGAGTAAATTTATGTATGAAAATGTGAAAGAAATGTCAGAAGTGGGATTTGAACCCACGCCCTCTTACAAAGACTAGAACTTGAGTCTAGCGCCTTAGACCACTCGGCCATCCTGACATTTAGCTTACACTATTTTTCAGTTCAATAACGATTTTATTGTGATGACATGCTTTTAGCAACTATGACGGACGGGAATGAGAGCCTAGATGCTATTTTTGAAAATCTAATGACTTAGACACATTTTTTTAGATTAAGAGTTATGAATGATATAGCATGTATGATTGACAAAAGACTTAAAAAGATTTAAGAGCCTACAAGTAATCTACTTACTAAGTATTTTTATATTCATTCATGCTACCCTTTTTTCATATAGTACTTGAGCTACCCTACCGAGATAATTGTGTACACAAGCTATGAGGCTATATAGGAGTCAAGATAGATTCGAGTCATAATTTAGACTCATTTATATTTTGATATGTACATGTTTTTGCATTATTATTTTGTAAACGATAATAAAATCTTCTTGTACATGAATTGTTTATTGAAATATATCGAAACTTGTATACTGAATTGCATGATTTTAAATTATTAAAATTAAAGAATCGATTTTTATTTCGCTATCAGATAGTAGCAAAACGACTTGAGATCTTAAGAAATTGGGTTTGGTTTTATTCACTATTCCATTACCGCAACCGAATGTGAGCTGCTATACCGAATAGCTCGCTGCCCGCTCAACAAACTATGTAAGATTTCAAGTTTTTCTGATAAGCGCCAACAAGCTGAATTTTTCCAAGGCTAGAGGTCCTACTAGTATTCTTGCAAACTTTCACAAAAAAAGACTTAACGAATTGATTCCAATCAAGAGCTGGTTAGAAGATGAATAACTCTTAAATCGAACTTGGAATCTATGTCTTAGCTCCCAAGACAACTCACTCAAGAATTAGCTTGATCATGACTAATCAAATGAATCGATTTTGTATTCCACCATGATTTCCAACTTGAATATTACATGGGTCTAAATAGTCCAAAAAGATAATTCAAACATAATGTAGTTCAACTACCAACTACAAACTACCCATCAAAGGTATTAAATACAAATTAAAGAAAATAAGACATAACATAAATAATAGTAAATGTAGTTCAACTACTAGGACAAAAAATTTTCAAATCACTTTCGAATGTCAAGTGATATTTATTGCCACTCCATTTTTTTCTTGATTTGATACTTCAATCTCCTTTGCATTGTTTCTTGTAATTGCTCTTTTCAATACATGCAATTGATGAGTGGTTGGATTTATAACATAATCATATCAAAACTTCATAAATTCATCTATAATTTTATAAATAGGTCTTAGATAAAATTTTAAGTTATTTATGTCTCATTTGAACCATGAAATGTCATAAGGACATCGTAAAGATATTTTAGAAATTTTACCCCTATCTACGGTTTGGCTCCTAAATATGCTCTTATGTCCGTCAAGCCATCCATTAAATTTCATACCTAGCCCATGTCATTTAGTTTGTCAATTTTATAACTTGTGATTTCCAAGCAAAACATATAATTTACATACAATTTAGGTCAACACATGATTATTTGCCTAGTCCTTCAATTTTTACATATTTTCAAGTTAACTTATGGTTTTATGGCAATACCAAGAGATTTCTATAATTATTTCTTTATGAAATATCAAAATGGCTACTTACTTACTCGATTGTGATCGGGATCTCGATTTTTGCACCCAAATGCTCAAATCCCTCAAAATTTTCCGGTACTGGACTTGAAGGTGTCAACATTAAGGAACAAAAAGGATTTAGGCATGAACTAGTATTTAGAAATAGGCTAAATTACCAAACACATTATTAAGATTCATTTTTGGGTGACATGGTCGGTTCAACGAGATGCACTTTCCTTTTTGGTGGCTTAATCATAAGAACTTCGAGATTAAATGTATTTTTCTTGGAGCAATTTATGTTGGGAGACCTCTTGAGAATTTTCGTAGCAAACATGTGAGTGAGGAAAGACATGCTGGAATGACTCATGTTGGTCTGTGAAGATAGTTTTCACTCTTAGAAGCGAGGAGTAAGTAACCTGACAATATCGTCGGGGGAATATTAGGGCCATTAAGTGCCAAATCCAGATTTCGAATCTTGGACATGGGTCGTTACAAGTAGAAACTTGAAACCCAGCCAACTCTAAAATCCCATCCTACTTTTATTAGACTTAAATATACAACATCTTAGGTCTATATCACAACTTTCGATACAATTATTACATGTGAAAGCAATGGAACATGAAAAGAAAAAAAAAAAAAGAAGGTGTTGTGGGACCCAGATGAGTGAGCGAGATTTTAGTTCATTTTTCCTAATGGTGTATCAATTCAAACTTTCTGAAAGGAATATTTTTTAAGTAAAATCCATCATCAAAAGCCCAAATGCAATTTTTAAAGTCCCATCGTTCATAAAGCCAAAAAACATGAAATGAAGCATGTCCATTCAAACTATTAAAATTGCACCAAAACAAAGTCGGACGCCAAAAGTCTATTTTGAAGCTCCAGTTCCATTGGGCTTGCTTCTCCAGAACGTGTTCGTTCAAATCGTCGTCTTTTGACTTGCAACGAGCATTTAAAACTGAGTTTGTTTGATAATTGTAAATAGTCACTTCCCTTTTGCTTTCGGGTACTTGCCCTCTTCGGTTTGTGATCTTGCAAAACATGTGTTAATAATAATGCTTGATTCCAAAGCAAACAATAAGATAAAATCGAAGCTGGTGAGAACTTCATTTTTTTTAGATACTCAAAGTTCTCTTGTTGATGCTTAATCATTTAGATTTTGGTTCATTATAATAGAAAAAAAAATAATAAATAAATAAATAAATAAAATTATGTTGAACATGCTGTTAATACGGTTTTGGAAGCTGACTTAAGGTAAAAAATAGCATTCTGAAGTAAATTTAACGCACAGTTATTATGGTTCTTTTGACCATATTTATCAATTTTGTATTCACATTAGACAAAGAAGGAGAGAATCAAAACAAAATCAAAATTTAAAATGTGGGTAGAACCTTCTAACATTTCACCCCACACAAAAATAGAAGAAGATCTATAACAGCCCAAACTCATCAATGGCATTGTCCGTTTTGACACATTATGTATCATCTTTTACTTCACGATTTTAAAACGTGTCTTTGAAGAGAGGTTTCACACTCTTATAAGAAATGCTTTGTCCAAACTAACACATTGTCTAATGTCTGGCTTTGATATCATTTGTAACAACCAAAACTTTTAATAGCAGAAACTCACCAACGTTAGACTTGAATTGTTACAAATGGTAGAGGAAAACTTGAAATGAACCATTCATTATAAGACTTGTCAACTACCATTTCTACGAAGGTAAATTTTTATTTATTTTACATACTTTATTTTTATTCTTAATAAAATCAAACTCAAATACAATGTTTCTATAACGACCCTAAATTTTCTACTTAATTTAAAGTTGCTACTATATACATATCATAACATTGATTGCGGAAATACTTTATTTAAACTTTCATAAAACATAACTTTCATTTTAAAACATAGCCATGGACTTACGTGTTTTGAAAACACCTTTAAAACCACACAACAAAATACTAAATAAAATAAATAAACGTTAAAATTAAAACATCTTATTATAGCCTAAGTCTAAGAAAATAAATACGACTACACTATGCATGTGTCATGGTCCTGAGTTACGATGTCGTCGTCAGCCGTATAGTAATGTTTTGCCTTAACCTGAAAAATGTAGTACCACATGGCTTGAGTATTTAAAGAAATACTCAGTGAGTGACCCCACTATCGGGGGTTAAATGCAAGAACATGTGAATGCAATGAAGGGACCTATCACATGAGTCTCTTTTCCTACGACACTATCCTAATGGGCAGCTTGGATGTGTACCATATTCTCTACACACAACCCATACGTGCGAGTATGGGCTCACCTTCGCACATCACTGACCCCTTTTCTTGTCGAACGAGCCTGCTCTGGTAGCTCTCCTTCTGCCGACACCCATTAGAATTAGTAACCATCCCGACAGCATTATGTAAAACATAATGATACTTCACCTGCCTAGTGGATGTACGCATCCGTACCCTCGTGATGGAATAGGGGTATCCCCCAATGCATGAGGACACATAATGCATGAGGTCCCAACATTTTTCTATTTTCAATATCATTTAATACAACCCCACTAGCGTTCTGTACATATCATATCATTTTTCATATCATTTCACATATCATTCATCATTCATATCATATCGTTTCTTATTCTTCAGTTCGTATATCATACATAATTCTAACGTGATTATATTTCATGTCATTCATATCATGCTATATACACACAATTTAGGAGACATAACATAACGTTCTATGCTTTTAACATAATATTTCATCATATACATATCATACCATAGCATATTGCATCACAATATGTCATATCATACACATGTCAATTTATCACATATCTCGTACCATAACATATTTCACTTCATGTACATATCATATGACAACATATATATATATATATTCGTTATTTACATGTCGTATCATAATCATAGCATGTCGTAAATACTACGTGGTCATCTCGTTCCCTAACTTATCATAGCCTTAACGTTCTTATACCTATCACAGTCATATCATTACATGAACGTACCTTAGTCATATCATCACAAGAACATATTCTAATGTTGTCGTTCTATCAATCAAACCGTATTCTTTTATCAATCTCTCATATTCATAGCACTTCAGTATGTAAACTAATCTTCACGTTTCATGAACGTATCTTACTCCTAACGTTACATTTCGTTTTGTGCATCATTCTCGTATCCTATCTCAAACATATCATTGAACACATCGTACCGTAGTTCTTATCGTACAATTCACATATTATAACATATACATAACATATCATAAACATATCGATCCACAAACAATTCACACATATCAATATATATGACACGTGCCGAACCACGGGGCACGTGTCAACATCAAATATAATCATGCCGATAGTAAGGCCACTTACTTGGATGACCTTAGCCGAAGTTCATCTAACTCCAAATTAGATTGCCTTTATCTCTCAAATTCGTT
>CM066974.1:4753459-4776416 GCA_033971965.1 Cucurbita ficifolia
GAAATCATTAAGGTTTGGTTATGAATTACGACACCCATTTGAGATTATCAAGAACAGAGCTCATGAGTTTCTAATTCTTTGTAGCCGGACGTGACAGCGCCGGGAGTGAGCATAATCGCAGCATTCTCCGGAGCTGTGAGCCCAACAGGGGAGCCATTCGACAACAGAACAGTTCCATACATAACAATGTCAGGGACCTCCATGTCCTGTCCCCATGTCTCCGGCATTGTCGGCCTCCTCAAAGTTCTCCACCCCGAATGGAGCCCCGCCGCCATCAAATCTGCCATAATGACCTCCGCCAGAACTCGCGACAACACAATGAACCTCATGCTCGACGGCGGCTCCCCTATCTTCGCTCCAGCCACCCCCTTCATATATGGGTCAGGGCACATCCGCCCCACAGGCGCCATCGACCCTGGCCTTGTCTACGACCTTTCCGCCAACGATTACTTAGAATTTCTCTGCGCCATCGGCTACAAGGAGAAAAACATTCGAGTATTCGCCGATAACAATTTCAAATGCCCTGTTTCTGGTTCTATTTTGAACTTTAATTACCCTTCCATTGGGGTTCAGAACTTGACTGACAGTGTCACCGTGAGTAGAAGGTTGAAGAATGTTGGCACGCCGGGGGTTTACAGAGTTAGAGTTCGGCAGCCGGAAGGAGTTAAGGTTTCAGTGAAGCCAAGCGTTTTGAAGTTTGAGAAGATTGGAGAGGAGAAGAGGTTTGAATTGACAATGACCGGAGCTGTGACGGAGGGTCAAATTGGTTACGGCACGTTGATTTGGACCGACGGTAAGCACTTTGTTAGGAGTCCAATTGTGGTTTCTTCTGGCTTTTTCTGAACCCATTTTGTTAGGGGAGGGCTTACTCATTTTTTTTCCAATATGAACTAGTTCTTAGGAGTTGTTTCTTTTTATTTGAAACATTTCCTCCTTTTTCCTTTTAGTTTAATCAATTGTTTTAGTTTAACCCATTATTGAAACAAACAATTTCTTTCCATCTGGCTATTTCACCGAGCCTCTCTCTAGGACAGTGCCTAGATCTTTACGTCTTTCGTAAAATTAATTGAAATGAGATTAAGGGCCAAGCCAACCATCTCCCTTTTTAGGATGACAAACCATTTCAAAAAAAAATTTAAGTAATACATCTGTCCATGTAATAATATCAATACATCATAAATTTTATACTTGAAATTCGAGTATATTCTCCCTCATATTAATGCTCAAGACATTATGATACATCACAACTAAGTGATTCATAAATTATAAAACAGAGCATATTTTTCTTAATTTTCTCCCATAATGGCTCTCTAATACAATGTCAATATGTTTATTCTAGAATGATAATATGATTTTTTGTTAAATTAATATCACTCATATTATCACAAAATATAGGCACAACACGTTTGTTTCATCCAAAGAATTTGAGCACAACAACTACCAACCGTAATATATCCCCGGTAGTAGATAAGAATTTTGCTATCCCCGGTAGTAGATAAGAATTTTGCGGAACTACCAAGATAGCAACCCCAATATATTGGCAACCCAATTTTGCTTTTTACTAATCTAAGGAACTACCAACAAATTGACTTCCACTAGTAGTTTTAGCGGGAAAATACACATCAGAATATCTTACCAATTTAAATTCAACATTTCCAGTATACCACAATCTTAAATCAATAGTTCCAAGAAAATAGTTAAATATTCTTTTAACCGTATGTAAGTGAGATTCCTTAGGACAAGATTGAAACATAGCACAAACACATACACTAAACATAATAACGGGTCTACTGGCGGTTTAAAGATCCAATCATACCTCGATAAGATTTAATATCCACACATTTACATTTTTCATCATTGTCAAGCTTAGTGGATGTTGTAACGACCCTAAATTTTCACATATCTAGAGTCGCCACTAACGTCTCATGCTCATCTCTAATGCAGGATATAACTCTAAAAATCCTCATCTTTATTAGCAGAAAAATTCAAAACTTCAGAATACGTTAAAACACTAGAAAACACTGTTGTACTTACGTGTTTCAAACACCATACTGAAGTTCAAAATAAGATTAAAAACAATTACAAATTAAATAACTTAAAATGAAATGCAAGCACCCTATTCTAACCAAGACTAGGAATTTCAAATATGCAACTATCTTATGCACGCGCCACCGTCTCTGATCACGATGCCGCCGTCAATCGTACATGGACGCCTTGCCTTTACCTGAAAAAAACAATATGGCACACGGCCTGAAATAGACCCCACTATAGGGGCCATGCTAATGCAAACACATGCAAACATGAATTAGGGACCTATCTCTAATCATGATAAGGGTGGCTTCCAGTTTTGGACAAATTGGATGTGTAGTACTTTCCTACACACGACTCACACGTGCGAGTGTGAATCCCCAGGGCGCTCGCACACCCCCTGGTCGCTCTGGTCAAGCTAATCTATAGCGACGTCTGGAGGTCAGTAGAACCCCATAGTGTCATGCGCCTCATGAACACTCTCATCTGTGTGCATTCGCGCTCATCATACGGTGTGTGTCCGCACTCATCATCTCTAGGGGAAGTAGCCCTATGCTTATGAACATACAATATGCATGAGATCCCCCTAAGTCCAATTATACATCTGTTCTGACACAACCCTCTAGTCTCATCTCTTGGTTACACTATATAACATGTGCTCGTGGATATTTACATTAATATCATTTTCATACTCTTAGGGTTGTGTCCTATGTTGATCTAACGACATGATGCAATATGGCAAACAACATCATAAGGCATGTTCAACATGGAAAACATCATCATGTTAATAACATCATCATGCATACATCATACTCATCATAGAAGCATCGAAACATAAATAACGTGCATTTAACATACATCACACCACAAAATCATACTCATACATCATCATAATTCAAACAATCTTTAGCCTATCATATAGTAAGGTCACTTGTCTGATTAGCTCATACTGGTGTCACAAATTTATCCTTAATGAAAGTTCGATTTTGCCATTTGTATCCAAGCCAACCTATATGAATCCATGACATCAATTTCACCTTCAATTATATAACTCTTAGAATGGTTCATGTGCTAGACTTCATGCGAGCATTAAATATTTTGCATGGATAAAGTCCTAGAACGTTATAATATACATCTAAATATATATACATATTTTATATATATTCTATTTATATTAAGATTTCATTTTTTATTTTTTATTTTTTATTTGGAGTGACTACTTTCTTGTCTTCCGATATTCTTCCTCTATCTCTGAATTTTTGTTCAGAAATATTGTGGCCAATTTTTAATAGATTCTTACTTAATCATATTATTGGTCAATTCCAATCCATTCTTATTCTCAACCATTCCTTTTATTTTTCTCTTTCTATGTATTTTATTTTTTTTGATTTTGTATTTTGGTTTCTCTGTATTTCCTTTTTTGTTCTTTCCCGCTCTCTTTATTTATATATTTTTTTCTCCTCTGTATTCCTCTTTTCTTTCTTTTCTTTTCATTTCTTTTATTTTGATTTCTTTTATTTTGATTTTGTTATCGATATTCTGTTCTCCCTAATCTTTTCTTTCTTTCCTCTTGATTTCTTTTATTTTGATTTTATTAACAGTGTTGTGATATCTCTCTAATCTTTTCTTTGTATTTTTCTTCTTCTATATTACGTATTCTAAATAATTCTCTTTCCAAATCTTTCCTTTCTCTTATCTCTATTATTTTTTCTTCCTTTAATTTTAACATTTAAATTCACTTATATAACAGATAAATTTTTCTTTCCAAATCTTTCTCTCTATTATCTGTATTTTTTTTTTCATTTCGTTTTCCAAATCTTCCTCTCTTTCTTATCTATCTCTACATTTCGTGAGTGTATTCTGGCCAATTTTAATGGAGGTACGATCTGTTAACATCTATTTTGGTCAATTTTATTGGAGGTAACTTCTATTTCAGATCTAAATAATTGCAACATATTAATATTCTTCCATAACAGAAGGTAAATCTAACCACTAACCTTTTCAAATGACATCTCTTTTTCATTATCTGCTTGATCATCTCTCCATTAAATATTTTCTGTCTGTCTACAAAATATTTTCTTCTGCTGCTCATGCTTTATTTGGGAAATTATTGTTATGTGATGAGGGAGGTATTTTAGGGAAGAGGTAGAGAGATTAAAAGAGGGGTGGTCACTTACTTTTTTTTTTCTTCTTTATTTTATTATTTTTATTTATTTATATATATATATTAAACCTAACGGGGCTTGTTATAGATGTACTGCAGATGTGTTCATGGGAGTTTTTGTAATCTTTAGTATATTTCTCTTGATTTATGAAGATATCATTGTTTGATTTGAAGTCCAAGAAAGAAACTAAGTTCTCCATCATACTCATCTCAAACTCACTGGGCATACATTTAAAAAATTCTTCACATAAAGAGAATTAGTAAAACCAAATATGATATCATCCACATATATCTGTGCTAATAGTATATCATTTTTTTAATGTGCTAATAGTATATCATTTTTTTAATGTGCTAATAGTATATCATTTTTTTTAATGTGCTAATAGTATATCATTTTTTTTAATGTGCTAATAGTATATCATTTTCTTTGATGTGCTAATAGTATATCATTTTCTTTAATGTTAATAAAGAATGTACGTCGAGTTTACCCATTTTAAAATCATTCCCCATAAAAAAAAAATTACTAAGTCTATCCTACCAAATCTCTTGGAGTTTGTTTTTTAAGCCATAAAAAGCATTTTTCAACTTATAGACATGACGAGGAAAATCACATTTTCAAATCCGTGAGCTTGTTCTACATAAACTTCCTCCATAATATAATCATTCAAGAACGCACTTTTCACATCCATTTGATACCATACAAAATTTTTGTAAGAAGCAAAAGCAAGTAACATTCTAATAGCTTCTATTCTATCAACGGGTGCAAAAGTTTGTTCATAATCTATGCCTTCCTCCTGACAATAACCTTGAGCTACAACCCTAGCTTTATTTCTAATGATATTCCCTTTTACAACCCTAGCTTTATTTGGGATGATATTCCCATTTTTATCCATTTTATTTCTGAAAACTCATTTGGTTCCAATAATAGAAGTATTAGAGGGACTAGGGACTAATTCTCAAACTTTGTTCCTCTCAAATTGATTTAGTTCTTCTTGGCTAAAATCCAAAACTCATCATTTTCCGCATCCTTAAGACTTTTTGGTTCAATTTGAGAAAGAAAAGCACGATTATTAAATAAATTAATAAGTCTTTGGGATGAGATAAGGCATACCTCCATTCTTTTGACATTGATGAAGAACCTTATTCCTTCTTTTCCTTTAAACTCACTTCTTCTCTACTTGAAACAATTTCTTTGCCTTTGCCACTAACAAGTAAATCTCTAAAGCTTCTTTCTAAATCATCACTACAAATAGACCCATTAAAAATATTATTACAAGATTCATCAAATACCACGTGCATAGATTCCTCAATAACTAAAGTTCTCTTACTGAAAACTCTAAGTTTTACTAGTAGATGAATAACTAAGAAAAATACCAATATTCGTTTTTAAATCAAATTTTCTAAGTTTTTCTTTGTGGTTCAAAATAAAACATTTGCAACCAAAAACTTTGAAATACCCAATATTTGAAATTTTGTTATGCCAAAGTTCATAAGGAGTTTAATCTAAGAAAGGTCTAATTAAAATTCTATTTAGAATATAGCAAGCCGTATTAACGACTTCCGCCCAAAAAAATATTTGGGTAAATCATACTCATTTAACATTGATCTAGCAAATTCTTGTAAAGTACGATTTTTCCTTTCAACCACACCGTTTTGTTGAGGAGTCCTTGGAGAGGAGAAGTCATGAGAAAACCCATTATCTTCACAAAATTTTTCAAAGGCAACACTAGGGGTGTACATTCAACCCGACAACCCGGACCAACCCAACCCGAACTATAAGGGTTGGGTTGGGTTGGATTAGCATTTCAGGTAGGGTTGGGTTCATTTTTCTGAACCCGAACTGAATCGGTTCGGTTTCAGTTTCGTGGGGGCAAAACTTTCGGGTTGACCCAAGCCAAATTAAAATATATAAATATATTTAAAAAAATTCTATATTATTGGGTTTGCCAAAGTGGTTCTTTGGCTTGTCTAAGGACACCCACGCCCGAATTCAACACTAGGAAATTATATAGTTCTTTATATATATATATATATTTTAAAAAAAACTTATTATTTTGTTTAATTTCTTTTATATTATTTTATTATTTTTAATTTCTTTTTTATATATATTTTAAAAATACATTAATATTTCATACATACTATTTTAAAACCCATTATTTATAATAAACTAACATATAACTATTAATACATTTTATACTATTTTTAAATAATTAGACAATCATTTAATTTAAGAATATAGTTTAGGAATATAGTTTAGGATAGATTTATTAATTATGATTTATACATACATTTAAGTTATTTTAAAATAAATGTTTATAGTGTTGAATGTTCATAAATTGTGTATATATATATAAAATTTTAAAGCATAATACTTTCATTTACAAAACCTAAAAATTCAAATGTTTTGACTATTCTAGCATTACTTTAGCTTTTAGATCAACATATAGATAGAAAATTCTTGATTATTTTAAGAATTTTTTAACACCTAAAATATTTTATAGGACACTAAATTATTTATTATCTATTTGTTGCAATATTATTATATCACAATTTATATATCAAGGTCACATATTTCAATTAAAATATTTTTATAGTATTTTTTTTTTAACCATATCTTTAAACTAATTATTTTTATTGTTTGTTTAATTTCATGATCTATCATTATATTTTTCTTACTTTAACCAATTCTCAATAAATGTCGGTATTTAGCTGTCTTTAGTTTTATGACAATGTTGAACTATATTAATATGTTACAATTTTTGTTGGTTGTTTCTTTTCTTTTTGTTAAATTAATTTTTTTTGGGAATAATTATAGATTGATTTGTGTTTGTTTGTGAACTTTTAATATATTTTATCTAAGATTGTATCTGAACAATTATAAATTGTGGATAAATAAAATTTTTAATTTTTTTTTTAACAACCCAACCCGAAAATAGAGGGTTGGGTTGTGAAAATTTTCGAGTTGGGTTGGGTTACCAATCCAACCAACCCGAACTTTTGGGTTGGGTCAAAAAAATTCCTCAACCCAACCCAACCCGGACCATGTACACCCCTAAGCAACACTATCCAATTTTCCTCCATGGTCACTCCTAATTTTACTAATTAAAAAACCTTTTTCATTTTGAACTCTTTTTACAAAACTAGCAAATCTTTTCAAAACATCATTTTTATGTTTTATCATCAAAATCCAAGTAAATCGGTAAAAATCATCAACTATCAAAAAGCATAATAATTTCCCCCTAGCTATTTTAAAAGGGTCAAATAAGTCCATATGTAATAGTTGAAGATGTCTAGTAGTAGAAATCACATTTTTAGATTTGAAGGAGGACTTAGTTTGCTTAGGACAAATATCACAAATTTTATCTTTTCAAACACAACTCTAAAACATTTATCACATAATTGACTAATGCTAAATAAGTCATGTTTTAAACCATCAACTAACTGTACATTTTCGATGAGAGTACAAGAGTCATTACGTATAGTACCCTTATCAATTATTTTACCTTTCTCGTTATTACCAAAGGTCACTAAGCCACCATCCTTCTTTGAAAGATTCCCAAAGTTGGATTGATTTCCGGTCATGTGTCTTGAGCAACCACTATCCAAGTACCTCTTATTTTTCCTAGAGACTTTCAAACAAACCTAAAAATAAAGATATTCAAAATTGTGGATCCTAGAAATTAGACTTCCCAAATTTAGGAATCCATTTCATGTTTGCATTCATATTAAAGACATTATAATTTAGGAATCCATTTCATGTTTGCATTCATATTAAAGACATTATATTTAGATAAGTAACAAGAATAATCCTTATGTCCAAACTTATATGAGAAACAAACATCATGCAAGAATTTATTTCTTGCACTAAATTTATGTGTTCTATTTTCTATGGAAAAATTATTTCTTAAAACATTGTTAAATTTTATGTTTTGAGAAAATTTTCTTCTTGAATGAATATTTTGAGAAATTTTTAATTTAAAGCACTTAGGTCTAATATGACCTTCAACGCTACAATAATGACACATAGATACAAATCTAGATTTATCATACTTAAATACAAATTTACATGTGTTAGACTTAAACATGATAGGGATGCTTTAACAAATATTGTTTTAGAACTTGAAAGAGTAGAACATTCATCAATATAGCCTACTCCTCTTTTATCATCCTAAGTCTTACCTTTATCTAATTTTTGAGTACCTATTGTTAACCTTTTAATAGACTCTTTAGCCCTACCATGTTGTTGCAAATTATTTGATTCATTTTCTTTGAGCAATTTAATTAACTTATCTTTTTCACAACAATCCTGTTCAAGAAACTTAACTTTATCAATTAATGCATTTTTCTCCTCACAATCAAATACATGCTTTTCATGAGGTACATTAATTTTAACAATATTATAATCATTTTCTTTTAATCAACAAATTTCATTTAACAATGACTTTTTTTCAATTTTTGAAGTTTTGTATTTCTTTTGAACCACAACATACTTTGAACCAAGTTTTTCTAAATCAATTTGTATCTCCTCAAAAACTTTAAATAATTCATCATAATCAATTTGTAACTCCTCAAAAATTTTAAATAATTCTTCATAAGAAAGAGATTCAAGAATTACCTCATCTTCTTGTTCATCCTCTTTGTCACTATGAGTCATGAAGCAAAAATTTGCTACTTCTTCATCACTCCCACTAGCACTTTCATCATTATCCTCTCATGTTGCTTTCATTGCTTTCTTCTTGGATTTCTTAGATGATTTGAGGAGAGGACAATCCGTTCTTATATGACCCGACTTTTTACATTCATAACATATTACCTCATCGTTTTTTTTTATCTTTTCACCTTTTAACTCTTTTTGGTTGATGAAATGTTTCTTGAATTGTTTCTCTTTTTAATAAAATTTTTATACTTATGTGTGAAGTAGGCGACATCATCTTCATCAAGGACTTCCTCATCTTCAGAGTCAACTTCTAATGTGATGGACTTTAGGAGCTATACTTTTCTTCTTTTTGGACTCCTCTTCCATGTGCTTGTAATCTCATGTGTCATGAGAGAACCAACAAGTTCATCCAAAGGAAGCTTTGTGAGATTCTTTGCCTTTTGCCTCCCAACTTTTAGGTAGAGACATAAGAATTTTTCTTACATTTTCGGAAGTAGAATATACTCTTCCAAGAATTTTCAAAGCATTTAAAATATTAGTAAATCTTGTAACCATAAGACCAATAGATTCATTTCCATTCATTTTAAATAGTTCATAATTATAACTAACATGCTAATTTTTGTTTAACTTCATTTGTTCCCTCATGAGTTACTCGAAGAGTTTTCCAAATTTCATATGGGGAAGAACACATACATAGTCTATTAAATTCATCATTCAATTTATAACACTAGCATTCAAAGAACATTTTTTCATATCATATATTATTAACTATTTTTATTGGAATGTAAGGACCTCTACTAACATTTAACCACAATTGATAATCAACCGATTGCAAATAAATTTTCATTCTAGCTTTCCAATATGTATAATTTGTTCCATCAAAATAAGGGGGCCTAGAGGTCGATTGTCCTTCACTATTTTTAACACGTAGGTTTGCCATAAGCTCGAATAATAAAGTTTATATAAAAAATCTATAAGAGCAACCCACCCTGATACCAATTGTTGGGTCGGTATGGCAACCCTAGAGGGGTGAATAGGGTTTCAACGTTTAAGC
Source organism: Cucurbita ficifolia (assembly GCA_033971965.1). NCBI lineage: Eukaryota > Viridiplantae > Streptophyta > Magnoliopsida > Cucurbitales > Cucurbitaceae > Cucurbita > Cucurbita ficifolia. The sequence continues at coordinate 4,763,363 of CM066974.1, forward strand.
GTGATTAATTTTTCTAATTATGAAACTTTTTAAAGATAAGTAAAAAATGATTAATACGACAAGATAGTTCAAGTCAAAACAATAAACATGCAATAAATCACAATAATAATTTTGAAATGAAATAGGAAAAAGTTAGAAAATATGACACCGTAGTTTTACAGTGATTCGGTCAAACTCGACCTACTCCACTCCCCAAGCGCCTCTTGGGAATTTGAATAAAGAACTTTCTCGACTCTTTTCACGGATCAGAGCCCAACCGCTACACCGCTCTTTTTACGTGTTCAAGAGCAAACTCAATCCTTTCTACGACGCAAGATCAAACTCGTACAAGTATTTGAATTTGGTAGTAACACACCACAACTCTCTAAAAGAGTAGATTTACAATTTGGAGCACTTACAACTATTTCCTCACAATACAATAAAAAAAATCTCTCTCAAGAATAAGGTGAATAAAAATGCACCCACAACTATTTCCTCGTAATACAATAAAAAATTTCTTTCAAGAATAAGGGAATAAAAATAAAATTGGAAGCTTGGAGAGAGCAACCATGGAGGCTTTAGAAAATTCAAGATGAAGAATTATGAAAGTTGTGTGTTTTAAAATAGGGGAAGTAGATGAGTTTATATAAAGAAGAAAAGTGGCAAAAATGTAGGAATTAATATTGACTATTGGATTGTGTTAGAAGAGAAATGGAGGTTGGAGATTAAAAAGTAAATAATAAGATATTTTTTTAATTTATTATTATTATTATTATTTAAATATAATAATATAAATCGATGTGAATAAGGTTCAAATGATAAAAGTGATGTGAGTAAGAGTTAAATTAAAATTTCAAAATTATTATAAATATAATAATATAATATTAATAAAATTAAATTTTCAAAATTTTATTATAAATATAATAATATAATATTAATAAAAATGATATTAGTAATCCAAAATTTTAAAATATAATAATATAATATAGTATTAATAAAAATGATGCGAGTAAGGTTAGATTAAAATTTATATTTTGGAAATATAATAATAAGAAAACTTCACCATTTGTTACTCTCCCAAAATTATGTGTCATACTTTGATTTGTCAATCATTTGGATGTAGTTGTCACATCATCACGTCGGCTATGCTGTCTCGACGGTAAGTTCTTCGTTTTAGTTATGATTTGAGTGATTGAAAAGTAGTTGAAATCGTTATTCTCAACCTCAACCGTTCAAAATACTCAAAATTGTTAATAATTAAAAGTAGGGTTGCTCGCACACCCTCTGGAACCTCTGGTCAAGCTAATCTGTAGCGACGTTCGGAGGTCAGCAGAACCTCATAGTGTCCTGCGCCTCATGAACACCCTCATTTGTGTGCATTCGCACCTGTGCGCATTCGCGCTCATCATACGGTGCACGTCCGCACTCATCATCTCGAGGGGAAGTAGCCCTATGCTTATGAACATACAATATACATGAGGTCCCTCTAAGTCCAATTATACATCTCTTCTAACACAACCCTCTAGTCTCATCTCTTGGTTACACTATGTAACACGTGCTCGTGGATATTTATATTAATATCATTTTCATACTCTTATGGTTGTGTCCTATGTCGATCTAACGACATGATGCATGCAATATGGCAAACAACATCATAGGGTATGTTCAACATGAAAAACATCATCATGTTAATAACATCATCATGCATACATCATACTCATCATAGAAGCCATTAAGTGCATCAAATATAACATGTACGTCATGCACTGAAACATAAATAACATGCATTTAACATACATCACAACACAACGTCATACTCATACATCATCATAATTCAAACAATATTTAGCCTATCTTATAGTAAGGCCAGTTGACTGATTAGCTTATACTGTGTCACAAATTTATCCTTAATGAAAGTTTGATTTTGCCCTTTGTATCCAAGGCAACCTATATGAATCCATGGCATCAATTTCACGTTTAATTCTCTAACTCTTACAATGGTTCATGTGCTAGACTTCATGCGAGCATTAAATACTTTGCATGGATAAAATCCTAGAAATAATATACATCTAAATATATATACATATTATATATATATATATATATATATATATATATATATATATATATATATATATATATATATTCTATTTATATTAAGATTTCATTTTCTATTTTTTATTTGGGGACTACTTTCTTGTCTTTTGATATTCTTCTCGTACTCTACTCTCAATGGATTCTTCATTAATCATATTGGTCAATTCCAATGGATTCTTACACCCAACTCTTCCCTTTTATTTTTCTCTTTCTATGTATTTTTTTTCTTCTGATTATGTATTTTGGTCTGTATTTCCTTTTTTTATTCTCTCCTATCTCTTTATTTTTTTTCTTCTGATTATGTATTTTGGTCTGTATTTCCTTTTTTTATTCTCTCCTACTCTCTTTATTTTTTTTTCTTCTCCTCTGTATTCTTCTTCTCTTTCTTTTTCTTTTGATTTCTTTTTCTTTTGATTTTGTTAACCGTATTCTTGTCTCTTTCTGATCTTTTCTTTGTATTTTTTTCCCTTCGTATTCTATGTTACATATTCTAAATAATTCTCTTTCTAAATCTTTGGTTTCTCTTATTTCTATTTTTTTTTCTTCTTTTAATTCTGTTAACATTTAAATTCAGAGATATCACAGATAAATTTTTCTTTCCAAATTTTTCCTCTCTATTATATGTATTTTCTTTTTTTTTCATCTGAATCTGTTTTCCAAATTCTCCTCTCTTTCTTATCTATCTCTACCTTTGGTAAGTGTATTCTGGTCAATTTTAATGGACTACCTTGGTACGATCTGTTAATTTCTATTTCAGATCTAAATAATGGCTAGAGATTAATATTTTTCGATAAGAGAAAAAGGAAAAAGGTAAATCTGACATCTTTCTTCCATTATCTAGTTGACCATCTCTCCATTAAATGTATTTCTTCTTCCCAGAAAATATTTTCTTTCTGCTTCTGTTTTGTTTGCGAAATTATTTATACCTAATGAGAGAGGTATTTTAGGGAAGGGGCGGAGAGATTGAAGGAGAGGTGGTCACTTACTATTTTTTTTTTCTTACTTAGGGAGGGGGCAAAGAGATTAAAGGAGAGCTTAAACCTAACGGGGCGCGTGTTGCAGATGTGCTCATAGGAGTTTTTGCAATCTTACCTTCATTGAACTGGAACCTTTTGAGCAAATCTTTAGTATATTTCTCTTAATTTATGAAGATATCATAGTTTGATTTGAAGTCTAAAAGAAACTAAGCTCTCCATCATACTCATCATACATTTAAAAAATTCTTCACATAAAAGATTAGTAAAACCAAATATGATATCATACACATATATTTGCGCTAATAGTATATCATTTTCTTTAATGTTAATAAAGAGTGTAGTGTCGAGTTTACCCATTTTAAAATCATTCCCGATAAGAAAATTAGTAAGTCTATCATACCAAATCTCTTGAAGCTTGACGACACCCATTTGAGATTATCAAGAACAGAGCTCATGAGTTTCTAATTCTTTGTAGCCGGACGTGACAGCGCCGGGAGTGAACATAATCGCAGCATTCTCCGGAGCTGTGAGCCCAACAGGGGAGCCATCGACAACAAAACAGTTCCATACATAACAATGTCAAGGACCTCCATGTCCTGTCCCCATGTCTCCAGCATTTTCAGCCTCCTCAAAGTTCTCCACCCCGAATGGAGCCCCGCCGCCATCAAATCTGCCATAATGACCTCCGCCAGAACTCGCGACAACACAATGAACCTCATGCTCGACGGCGGCTCCCCTGTATTGCTCCAGCCACCCCCTTCATATATGGGTCAGGGCACATCCGCCCCACAGGCGCCATCAACCCTGGCCTTGTCTACGACCTTTCCGCCAACAATTACTTGGAATTTCTCCGCGCAAGCGGCTACAAGGAGAAAAACATTCGAGTATTTGCCGATAACAATTTAAAATGCCCTGTTTCTGGTTCTATTTTGAACTTTAATTACCCTTCCATTGGGGTTCAGAACTTGACTGGTAGTGTCACCGTGAGTAGAAGGTTGAAGAATGTTGGCACGCCTGGGGTTTACAGAGTTAGAGTTCGGCAGCCGGAAGGAAGGAGTTAAGGTTTCAGTGAAGCCAAGCGTTTTGAAGTTTGGGAAGATTAGAGAGGAGAAGAGGTTTGAATTGACAATGACCGGAGCTGTGACGGAGGGTCAAATTGGTTACGACACGTTGATTTGGACCGACGGTAAGCACTTTGTTAGGAGTCCAATTGTGGTTTCTTCTAGCTTTTTCTGAACCCATTTTGTTAGGGGAGGGCCTAGATCTCATTTTTTTTCCAATATGAACTAGTTCTTAGGAGTTCTTTCTTTTTATTTGAAACATTTCCTCCTTTTTCCTTTTTAGTTCAATCAATTGTTTTAGTTTAACCCATTATTGAAACAAACAATTTCTTTTCATCTGTCTATTTCACCGAGCCTCTCTCTCGGACAGTGCCCAGATCTTTACGTCTTTCGTGTGGGTTAGAATTTATTGCTACCTTAGGACCGTTATAGTTGCCACATCATCAAGTCGGGTACGTTGTCTCGACTGTAATTTCTTCGTTTTAGCTATAATTTGAGTGATTGAAAAGTCGTTGAAATCGTTATTCCCAACCTTATACGGTGACAGTTCAAAATATTGGAAATTGTTAATAATTAAAAGTATTTTTGTTATTATCAAAAATATCAATCAATTAATTGATTAAAATTAATTAAAATGATATTAAGGGCCAATAATTAAAAGTATTTTTTTGTTATTATAAAAAACATCAATCAATTAATTGATTAAAATTAATTAAAATGAGATTAAAAGGGTCAAGCCAACAATATCCTAACTTTTTAGGATGACAAGCCATTTCAAAAAAAAATTCAAGTAACCGTAAGCCATTTCAAAAGAAAATTCAAATAACAAATTCAAAATTTATTATAAATATAATAATATAATAATAATAAAAAGTAATATGAGTAACGGTTAAATTAAAATTTCAAAATTTATTATAAATATAATAATATTCAAAATTTATTATAAATGTAATAATATAATAATTAAAAAAATGATATGAGTAACCACCCATTTCAAAATATAATAATATAATATAGTAATAATAAAAATCGATGTGAGTAACGGTTAGATTCAAATTTATATTTTGTATAAATAATTTTATTTAGAAATATAATAATAAGAAAACCCATTTGTTACCAAAGGTCATACTTTGATTTGTCTATCATTTTGATTTAGTTGTCACATCATCAAGTCGTGTATGTTGTCTCCACTGTAATTTTTTAGCTCTGATTTGAGTGATTGAAAGTTGTTGAAATTGTTATTCTCAATCTTATCCGTTCAAAATACTCAAAATTGTTAATAATTAAAAGTAGGTTTGTTATCATCAAAACATCAATTAATTGATTAAAATTAATTAAAATGAGATTAAGGGCCAAAAACCAAGATTTAATAACCTTAAACTTTTGGTTAAAAAAAACTTAAAAACGGAGATGATCTATAAAGCATAGATAGACGGTTTTTTCGTCTATATGTTGACGGTAATAACTCTTTTTAATTTTTTTTATAAAATTTGAAGGTATTAATGTTATTATAAAGTTTCGTGAGAGTTTTTTTTTTTTTTTTAATAATTGAAGGATATTAATTAATCTTTTTAAAGTCTAAAGGTATTTTTAAAACAAAATAACCGCCCTTTTAAAACAAAACTAATAATAAGAAATGTTTTGAAAGTTTAAGGATATTATTGAAATATTCAAATGTTTAAGGATATTTTTTTAAGATAAAATACAAAAAATTTAGACTTTTAGGTTTTTTTTTTTTTTTTATAAATTAATTTAGTCTATATTTTAATTATTTTATTATATATATAAAAAAAAAACTTTAAAAATAAAAATATTTTTTAGAAAAAAAAAACTACTCACTTTATTTTTTTGGTTTTTTTTTTTTTTTTTTGAAATTATATTTATTTTCTCATAATTTTCATTTAAACATTTAAAATAAGTACTCATATAAAATTTAAAAGCATAAGTAAAAAAAAAAAATTAAAAATTAAAAAGAATTCCTAAATAAATAGAAATAAGGTTTACAAATTTTAATCTTCAAAAACCAAAATATTTTCAAAATCGATTGATCCTGATTTTTTGCTTTTAATCAATATATTTGTTTTCTCGCCATTTAACTTATTTGTCATATCCAAGAAAAATTATGATATAATAATAAATAAATAAATAAATTAGAATCGTTAAATAATATTTTAAAAATAAATAAATTACCTTTATCCAATTAAAATAATTATAAAAAAACAGTGAAATTACAGTTAAGATTTAGTAAATAAAGCAAAAATAATAATAATAATAAAATGGGTTTAAAACTAAATCAGTCAAATAAAACTAAATCAACCGAGAATATCCCAGAGAGATTTGAAAATTCAGTCCAAGTATGTTGAAAGTAATCAAATAAATATCTATGATAATTAAAAATTTAATGATATCCCAAATTTTTCTTAGTATTTAACACATCATTTTCTTTATAAATAGGAGCAGTGACAATTAAGTTTATAGAGAGTGAAAAATAGTGATAGTGAAAGATGAATATTCCTAATTTCGTCCTTATTTTGTTTTGGTTCTTTTGGTTAATATCACCGGTCATTGCTGGCAAAAAGGTAATGTCATTTACTTTGTATTAAGTAAAATGATTCGATCGTGTGTTCTTCTTATGTTTCTAAGTATTATTAAACGAACCCTAATTTTATTTTATTTTTGGATTTCAGTCCTATATTGTGTTATTAGGATCTCATTCACATGGTTTAGAGGTATCAGCGGTAGATCTTCAAAGAGTGGTCGATTCCCATCACAAATTGCTCGGATCCTTCCTGGGGAGGTTTGAAGTTCGATTTTTTTTAATTTTTTGATGAAATATTATTATTATTATTTTGAATTAACAAAAATGAAAAATGTTCAGTTTCGAGAAGGCAAAAGATGCCATTTTTTACTAGATGAGGAGGAAGCCACTAAGCTTGCAAGTAAATACCAAACTATTTTTAAATTTTAATATATATATTTATTTAAATAATAATTAATAATAATTTATGGGACAGAGCACCCAGAAGTAGCAGCTTTGTTGCCAAACAAAGCCAAAGAGTTACACACAACTCATTCATGGGAGTTCATGCATTTGGAGAAGAATGGTGTTAGTCCCCCTTCTTCTCCTTGGAGGAAGGCTAGATTTGGAAAAGATGTTATTATAGCCAATCTTGACACCGGTAAATATATATTATCTTTTAGTTATTCATATAACTCGGTAATTTGATTAACATGAAATACCTAATTTAGATCATAAAAGTTGAGTTTGATTGTGGATTCTATTAGGGTTGTTCGGGTTACTGACCATGTACCTAATTTAGATCATAAGGTTGAGTTGGATTGTGGATTCTATTAGGGTTGTTCGAGTTAATAACCATGTACCTAATTTAGATCATAAAGGTTGTTCTGGTTGGATTGTAAATTCTATTTGGATTGTAAATTCTATTTGGATTGTAAATTCTATTTGGATTGTAAATTCTATTTGGATTGTAAATTCTATTTGGATTGTAAATTCTGGTTGGATTTCTATTTGGTAAATTCTATTTGGGTTTGTTCTGGTTGGATTGTAAATTCTATTTTGGGTTGGGTTGTTTCTATTTGGGTTGGTTGAATTGTAAATTCTATTTGGGTTGTTCTGGTTGAATTGTAAATTCTATTTGGGTTGTTCTGGTTGGATTGTAAATTCTATTTGGGTTGTTCTGGTTGGATTGTAAATTCTATTTGGGTTGTTCTGGTTGGATTGTAAATTCTATTTGGGTTGTTCTGGTTGGATTGTAAATTCTATTTGGATTGTAAATTCTATTTGGATTGTAAATTCTATTTGGATTGTAAATTCTATTTGGATTGTAAATTCTATTTGGATTGTAAATTCTATTTGGGTTGTTCTGGTTGGATTGTAAATTCTATTTGGGTTGTTCTGGTTGGATTGTAAATTCTATTTGGGTTGTTCTGGTTGGATTGTAAATTCTATTTGGGTTGTTCTGGTTGGATTGTAAATTCTATTTGGGTTGTTCTGGTTGAATTGTAAATTCTATTTGGGTTGTTCTGGTTGAATTGTAAATTCTATTTGGGTTGTTCTGGTTGAATTGTAAATTCTATTTGGGTTGTTCTGGTTGAATTGTAAATTCTATTTGGGTTGTTCTGGTTGGATTGTAAATTCTATTTGGGTTGTTCTGGTTGGATTGTAAATTCTATTTGGGTTGTTCTGGTTGGATTGTAAATTCTATTTGGGTTGTTCTGGTTGGATTGTAAATTCTATTTGGGTTGTTCTAGTTACGGATCCATGTATACTCCTTTAAAATATTAGGTAAATTAAATGTTTATTTTTTTTTTGTTAAAAAAATAAATAAAATAGGTGTATGGCCGGAATCCAAGAGTTTTGGAGAACATGGAATAGTCGGAGACGTGCCATCGAGGTGGAAAGGAGGTTGCACTGATAAAACCCCCGATGGAGTGCCTTGTAACCGGTACCATTGTTAATCATAATTTGATATTTTATTATTATTTTTAATTCAGATTAAAGGGTAATTAATCATTAATTATTGATTGACCCAGGAAATTAGATATTTTATTATTATTTTTAATTAAGATTAAATGTATGATTAACACAGGAAATTAATCGGAGCAAAGTATTTCAATCAGGGGGCAATCGCGTACTTGAATTCCCAAAATTTAGTGGACAAACTCCCATTGATCGTCAACTCCACGCGCGACTACGAAGGTCATGGATCCCACACACGCTGTCGACGGCCGCCGGCAACTATGTCCCCGACGTCAGCGTATTCGGGTCCGGTATCGGAACAGCCAAGGGCGGCTCTCCCAAGGCCCGTGTCGCATCCTATAAGGTCTGCTGGCCGCTCCATCCTGGTGGCTGCTTCGACGCCGACACTGCCGAGGCATTTGATCATGCCATCCACGACGGAGTCGATGTCCTTTCGCTTTCCATCGGCAGTCCACCAGCTGAATACTATGATGATATCATCGCCGTTGCTTCGTTTCATGCCGTGAAGAAAGGAATCCCCGTGGTGTGCTCGGCCGGCAACTCCGGCCCGAGCATGGCGTCTGCTTCTAATATTGCTCCGTGGATTTTGACCCGTCGGGGCTAGCACTTTGGACCGTGAATTTCAGGCCCCCATTGAGCTTGGAAACGGACAACGCTTCAGGGTTTGTTTAAGAATATTTAGTCCTGAATTATAGTTTATATATATCATATTTGCCTTCCATTACTACTTAACCTAAGTATCATATTTGTCCTCGTTAGGTTGAACATAAATTTTTTTCTTGTAATTAGGGGTCGAGCCTTTCGAGACCATTAGCGGGAAAAAAGTTATACCCATTGATAACGGGGGCTCAGGCGAAAGCGACGACCGCCTCTGCCGACGACGCCATGCGCTGCAAGTCGGAAACTTTGGATCATTCTAAAGTGAAAGGGAAGATCTTGGTTTGCTTGAGAGGGGATTCCTCGAGAATTGACAAAGGAATGCAAGCCGTCCTTGCCGGTGCTGTCGGAATGATTCTTTGCAACGATAGGCTTAGTGGATTTGAAATCTTCGCCGATCTCCATGTTCTTCCAGCTTCCCATATCAATTACAATGACGGCCAAGCTGTTTCCTCGTACATCAATTCCACGAAGTAAAAAATTACAATTTCTTTCTTTCTTTATGAATCTTTGTCAGAATGTTCCTCTGATTGTTGTTGTTTTTGACAGAAATCCGATGGGGTATTTGATCCCGCCGTCGTCTCAAGTTAATACCAAACCTTCTCCGACAATGGCGGCTTTCTCATCCAGAGGACCCAACATGGTTTCACCGGAAATCATTAAGGTTTGGTTATGAATTACGACACCCATTTGAGATTATCAAGAACAGAGCTCATGAGTTTCTAATTCTTTGTAGCCGGACGTGACACAGCGCGGGAGTGAGCATAATCGCAGCATTCTCCGGAGCTGTGAGCCCAACAGGGGAGCCATTCGACAACAGAACAGTTCCATACATAACAATGTCAGGGACCTCCATGTCCTGTCCCCATGTCTCCGGCATTGTCGGCCTCCTCAAAGTTCTCCACCCCGAATGGAGCCCCGCCGCCATCAAATCTGCCATAATGACCTCCGCCAGAACTCGCGACAACACAATGAACCTCATGCTCGACGGCGGCTCCCCTATCTTCGCTCCAGCCACCCCCTTCATATATGGGTCAGGGCACATCCGCCCCACAGGCGCCATCGACCCTGGCCTTGTCTACGACCTTTCCGCCAACGATTACTTAGAATTTCTCTGCGCCATCGGCTACAAGGAGAAAAACATTCGAGTATTCGCCGATAACAATTTCAAATGCCCTGTTTCTGGTTCTATTTTGAACTTTAATTACCCTTCCATTGGGGTTCAGAACTTGACTGACAGTGTCACCGTGAGTAGAAGGTTGAAGAATGTTGGCACGCCGGGGGGTTTACAGAGTTAGAGTTCGGCAGCCGGAAGGAGTTAAGGTTTCAGTGAAGCCAAGCGTTTTGAAGTTTGAGAAGATTGGAGAGGAGAAGAGGTTTGAATTGACAATGACCGGAGCTGTGACGGAGGGTCAAATTGGTTACGGCACGTTGATTTGGACCGACGGTAAGCACTTTGTTAGGAGTCCAATTGTGGTTTCTTCTGGCTTTTTCTGAACCCATTTTGTTAGGGGAGGGCTTACTAGATCTCATTTTTTTTCCAATATGAACTAGTTCTTAGGAGTTCTTTCTTTTTTATTTGAAACATTTCCTCCTTTTTCCTTTTAGTTTAATCAATTGTTTTAGTTTAACCCATTATTGAAACAAACAATTTCTTTCCATCTGGCTATTTCACCGAGCCTCTCTCTAGGACAGTGCCTAGATCTTTACGTCTTTCGTAAAATTAATTCAAATGAGATTAAGGGCCAAGCCAACCATCTCCCTTTTTAGGATGACAAACCATTTCAAAAAAAAAATTTAAGTAATACATCTGTCCATGTAATAATATATCAATACATCATAAATTTTATACTTGAAATTCGAGTATATTCTCCCTCATATTAATGCTCGACATTATGATACATCACAACTAAGTGATTCATAAATTATAAAACAGAGCATATTTTTCTTAATTTTCTCCCATAATGGCTCTCTAATACAATGTCAATATGTTTATTCTAGAATGATAATATGATTTTTTGTTAAATTAATATCACTCATATTATCACAAAATATAGGCACAACACGTTTGTTTCATCCAAAGAATTTGAGCACAACAACTACCAACCGTAATATATCCCCGGTAGTAGATAAGAATTTTGCTATCCCCGGTAGTAGATAAGAATTTTGCGGAACTACCAAGATAGCAACCCCAATATATTGGCAACCCAATTTTGCTTTTTACTAATCTAAGGAACTACCAACAAATTGACTTCCACTAGTAGTTTTAGCGGGAAAATTCACATCAGAATATCTTACCAATTTAAATTCAACATTTCCAGTATACCACAATCTTAAATCAATAGTTCCAAGAAAATAGTTAAATATTCTTTTAACCGTATGTAAGTGAGATTCCTTAGGACAAGATTGAAACCTAGCACAAAGACATACACTAAACATAATATCGGGTCTACTGGCGGTTAAAGATCCAATCATACTTCGATAAGATTTAATATCCACACATTTACTTTTTCATCATTGTCAAACTTAGTGGATGTTGTAACGACCCTAAATTTCCACATATCTAGAGTCGCCACTAACGTCTCATGCTCATCTCTAATGCAGAATATAACTCTAAAAATGCTCATCTTTTTTAGCGGAAAAATTTAAAACTTCAGAATACGTTAAAACACTAGAAAACACTGTTGTACTTACGTGTTTCAAACACCATACTGAAGTTCAAAATAAGATTAAAAACAATTACAAATTAAATAACTTAAAATGAAATGCAAGCACCCTATTCTAACCAAGACTATGAATTTCAAATATGCAACTATCCTATGCACGCGCCACAATCTCTGATCACGATGCCGCCGTCTACCGTACATGGGCGCCTTGCCTTTACCTGAAAAAACAATATGGCACACGATACTCAGTAAGTGACCCCACTATAGGGCCATGTTAATGCAAACACATGCAAACATGAATTAGGGACCTATCTCTAATCATGATAAGGGTGACCTCCAGTCTCGGACAAATTGGATGTGTAGTACTTCCCTAAACACGACTCACACTTGCCAGTGTGAATCCCCAGGCCACTCGCACACCCCCCTGGATCCTCTAGTCAAGCTAATCTGTAGCAACGTCCGGAGGTCAGCAGAATCCCATAGTGTCATGCGCCTCATGAACACCCTCATCTGTGTGCATTCGCGCTCATCATACGGTGCGCGTCCGCACTCATCATCTCTAGGGGAAGTAGCCCTATGCTTATGAACATACAATATGCATGAGGTTCCTCTAAGTCCAATTATACATCTGTTCTGACACAACCCTCCAGTCTCATCTCTTGGTTACACTATGTAACACGTGCTCGTGGATATTTACATTAATATCATTTTCATACTCTTAGGGTTGTGTCCTATGTCGATCTAACGACATGATGCAATATGGCAAACAACATCATAAGGCATGTTCAACATGGAAAATATCATCATGTTAATAACATCATCATGCATACATCATACTCATCATAGAAGCATCGAAACATAAATAGCGTGCATTTAACATACATCACAACACAAAGTCATACTCATACATCATCATAATTCAAACAATCTTTAGCCTATCCTATAGTAAGGTCACTTACCTGATTAGCTTATACTGGTGTCACAAATTTATTCTTAATGAAAGTTCGATTTTGCCCTTTGTATCCAAGCCAACCTATATGATTCCATGACATCAATTTCACGTTCAATCTCTAACTCTTACAATGGTTCATGTGCTAGACTTCATGCGAGCATTAA
>CM066974.1:4776516-4842417 GCA_033971965.1 Cucurbita ficifolia
TAAGATCGCAAGTACTAGAGCTGACACTAGTCTTTGTTTTAGGTCTTGGAAGCTGGCCTCACATGCATCATTCCATCCAAAAGATACACCCTTTCTCGTCAATCGTGTAAGAGGCGAAGCTATTCTAGAAAAGTCTTGGACAAATCTTTGATAGTAGCCTACTAACCCAAGCTTCTATCTTAGTGGGGTCTATAGAAATTATGTCTTTAGACACTAAGTGTACTAAGAACGAAACTTTTTGTAGCAAAAATTCACATTTGGAGAAATTTGGCATACAACTTATTTTCCATTAAGATAGTTTAAGGCTTTCTCGAGATTTTCTTGGTGTTTTTTATCCGTTTTTTAGTATATTAGGATGTCGTCTATGAACACGGTAACAAACGTATCTAGACACTCTTTGAATACTCGATTTATTAATTTTATAAACACCGTTGGGGTATTGGTGATGCCAAATGGCATCACTACAAACTCGTAGTGGCCATAACTTGCTTGAAAGGCGATTTTCAGGACATCTCCATCCTTTATTTTAATCTGGTTAGCCGGAACGAAGGTCTATCTTGGAAAATACTGTTGCTTCCCGGGAGTTGGTCGTATAAGTTCCTCGATGCGAGGGAGTGGTTTAGCTCCCTATAATCGATACATATGCGCATCGATGAGCCTTTATTTTCACAAACAACACCGGCGCACCCCAAGGGGAGACGACGTTAGGTCGGATGAAACCTTTGTCTAATAGATCTTGTAGTTGTATTTTTAATTCTTTTAATTCCACGGGAGCCATACGGTACGGTGCTTTAGAGATGGATCCAGTTTCTTGTTCGAGTTATATCCCGAAGTCTACCGCTCGTGAAGGAGGAACTCTTGGTAGATCCTTGAGGAAAACGTCTAGGAATTCATTTATTATGGGTACCGTATCCATTGTTTTCTCTTTTTCTTTTACGTCTACTACACAAGCTAGTATAGCCCACCCTCCTTGTTGTACCAAGAGTTTGGCTTTTATCATTATACTATTTTTGGGGTGACTTCCATGCAAGTTCCTTTAAATTTAAAGTTGGGTTCGTTTGGTGGCATAAATGCCACTGTTTTCTTATGGCAGTCTATACTGTCATAGTTCTCGGCTAGTATGGGTGTACATGGTCCGGGTTGGGTTGGGCTATGAGATTTTTTTGACCCAACCCAAAAGTCCGGGTTGGTTGGATTGGTAACCCAACCCGACCCAAAAATTTTCACAACCCAACCCTCTATTTTCGGGTTGGGTTCGGGTAGGGTTCTCCGGTTGCTAACTTTTTTTAAAAGTTTTTGTAAAAAAATTTATTTATTCACAATTCATAATTATTCCATATAATCTTAGATAAAAAATATTAAAAGTTCACACAACAAAACACAAATCAATCTATAATTATTAAAAAAAAAAAAAACAAATTCATCCACAACAATAAAAAAAAAAATGTAACATCTCAACATTATTTAACAAAAATTGGTTAGTAAGTAAGGAAAATATAAGGATAGATTATGAAATTTATAAGTTTTATTTTGTTTCGGGTCAACCCGAGTTTTTTTTTATCCCATGAACCCGAAAAGGAACTGAGTCACTTCAGGTTCAAATAAAATAACTCAACCCAACCCAAAAAGACTAATCCAACCCCAACCCAAAAACCCCTATAATTCGGGTTGGGGTTGGTCCGGGTTATCAGGGTTGTCGGATCAGGTTGGATGTACATCCCCCTATTGGCTAGCCAGTCCATTCCCTAATATGATGTCAAAATCTATCATATTTACTACTTTTAGGTTTTACTCTTATGGTTCGTTCCAGCTACTATTACTTGTCCGTCTTTTTACCCTATTTTTCAGTAACTAGATCTACTCTAGGCTACCAACAGATAAACACATGCAATAAGGGTTCTACTGTAAATCCTGCTCGACTAAAAAAAGGCATGAATACAAAAGAATGCGTAGAACTAGAATCAAATAACGTTAATACATAATGTCCCATTATAGATAGCATACCTGTCACCACGGTGTCAAATGTTCCAGCGTCCCTATATCGGTAGATGCATGTGCCTTTAACTACGAGCGGGTCTACATAGTTCGCTCACCACTGCCTAGACCTCTAGGTGGTTCAACGGGATCCTCAGTACCCTTCCCAGTACATTACTTGGCTCTGTGACCTTCACGGTCGCATCTGAAGCATGTTCTAGAGCCACCCATGCATTTACCCCAGTGTTGTTTCCCGCATTCGCGGCATCGAAGCTTCTCATGTCCTTGACCCCTCTCTTTATTCCTAGGGTTCCTATCTACATACTGGGCAAGACGCCTATCGTTATAATGAGGTTTTTGTGCCGGTGGTCGGTAATCTTTTTGTCTTGGTTCATACGGGTGCTTTCTCCCAACGGTGACCATAGATTCTCGACGTTTTTTTTTCTTGTGGCTTTTCTAGGACTCTAGTTGTTCTTAGTGCCACCTCGTATGTCTTTCGGTCTATAGCTTCCACCATGCGGCGGATCTCAGGGTCTAGGCCCAAAATAAATTTTTCAATCATTTTTTCCTCAGTATCCACTAGTGACGGCGCGAACCTTTTTATTCTCATGAATTCCTGGTCATATCGGTCCACCGAGTGTCCACCCTAAGTCAAATGGGTGAAGTCCTGTTGTTTCTTAAGTTGGGCCGCCTTGGGATAGTATTGCTTTAGGAAAGACTTCCTTGAACCGATCCGATGTCATGATTTCCCCCTCCTGGATTAATATTATCCTTATTATCCTTCCACAACACTTCCGCGTCTTTTTGCAGCATATATGACGCGCAGGATACTTTGTGGTTGTCTGGACATTCTATTGATAGGAAGATGGTCTACATATACGAGATCTACATCTGGGCTTCTATTGGATCCTTCTTAGAATTGGTGAATGGAGGCGAATCGAACCGCTTAAAGTTCCATAGCCAGTTCGCTCCTCTGACACGTCGCGAACTGTTAGCTTGTTGGGTAACCATCTTGGCGTGCATCATCACCTGGAATGAATCTCACATTAGCTGAGTAGTAGGATCTATTCTAGTTTGCTGGTGATGTCGGAGGTGGTGCATTTTGTTGTGGCGGTTCAACGGGTGATGAAAAAAATTTCTCTCTCCTCTGTAACGTTGTTCTGACGTTCGTTTCTCGCCGTTTTTCTTTGGTTCTTCGTCCTTTCTCCTTCCTCTTCACCTCCCACGTAGTTTTATGGATGGTAAAAACACCTAAAACATATAGATCTGTGAGGGCCAATCAATCCGAAACTTGAAATCCCTTTTTCGACGACAAATCATGTTGTTAAGGTGTGAAAGCTTACCTTTCTTCGTGTGTAAAAAGTCCTTTGTGATTCCTTGTGTGGCTTGGGTAGGCTGTTTCGACATGGGATCTATGAGTTCGGTCTAGCTCTCTCTCTCTCTCTCTCTCTCTCTCCCCTCTCCCTCTCCCTCCCTCCCTCCCTCCCTCACTCCCTCCCTCCCTCACTCACAAAAATGCTCTTCCAAGCCTAACCCTTGTCATGAATCAAGTAAATTTAATGAACGGAAGCAAGTAGATTAAATACTTGAAAAAAAAACTCTCTCCATTTTATGTTTTAACCCTTAATTTATTTAATTCTAAATAAACTGAAATTCCATTTCCATCTTTTGCATGAAGATGTTACTCCATTAAAGTTGAATTGGTAAGCTGAGAGAAATAAAAAAACTGACTTAAAAAATTTCCTTCAATTCTAAATTAATAGAGCTAAAATTTGTTCTTTTAATCTCATAA
Organism: Cucurbita ficifolia; assembly: GCA_033971965.1. NCBI lineage: Eukaryota > Viridiplantae > Streptophyta > Magnoliopsida > Cucurbitales > Cucurbitaceae > Cucurbita > Cucurbita ficifolia. The sequence continues at coordinate 4,780,283 of CM066974.1, forward strand.
GAAGTAAACAAACAAGTTTATAAAAGAAAATCGAGATAAGATAAGTCTTGGAAGAGAAAATTTTTTAGGTCACAAAAATCTAGAAAAAAATGTGATAAGTACAATCATCTTTTCCTTCGATTTCTATGTACAATGCACTTAAAACCTACGGCTACAAGTATGTCAAAGGCTACAACTTTCGTTCAGAAATCTATTCAAGATAAGCTCTAGAAAGTATCGTGGAACATTTTTTAATAGCCTCGAGAATAAGAAAATCGCACGTGAAGCTAGCTAAACGTTGATGAAGGAGCTGACCACGATTAAAGGTCAGTGGTCGACAACAATAAACAATAAGGCACTTTGATCATTACACTCTTCTTGTCTTATTTGGAATTTTTGCAAGAAATACTTGTAGAAATCGTGAAAGCTTGCTTGACAAAGGATCGAAACCATTGCCGCAATTTTAAGAATCATCGAGCTACTTGGAGTGAATTTGGAGTTTGAAATTTGAGTATAAAAACCCATAAACGCCAAAAAATATTCCCACGAAGATTCCTGAAAATACAATGGTTCTTGGAGCTTGATTCGTAAAAATAATTGCTCAACAAGTGTCCCTCTGCACGTTGTTAAGAATTAAGAAACATAAGTGGATAAAAAAATGGATCTTCATTAATGTTCACAACTTTTAAATTATACAAGCTACTAACTAACTCCTCAAAATGAGATAAAATATGTTATTAACCAAATCTTGATAATAAGATAAAATCTAAAAAAATATACTACTAAATATATTATCAACCAACTCCTAAAAATAGGAATAAAAAATATTATATATATAGGATATATTTTATAACTAATTACAGTTATACCACAAATATTTTATATGGGAGATTGAGGTCAACCACACCCAACTTGTCCTCCACAAAATCAAGCTGTTGTATTCTCAAAACTTTAGTAAAAACATCTATCAATTGCATGTTAGTCGAAACATAACACGATTTGATGATTCCAGCTTGTAACTTTTCTCGAACTATATACCAATCTATTTCAATGTGCTTCGTACGCTTGTGAAAAACTGGATTGGCTGCTATATGTAATGATGCTCGATTATCAAAATACAACAATGCTGGTTTGGACAATGAAACTTTCAAGTCTCGAAGAATGTATCTCAGCCAACTTGACTCTAAACATGGATTTGTGATAGCTCGATACTCGGCTTCTGCTGATGATCTGTAAACATTGGTTTGGTTTTTAGACTTCCAAGAAATAATTGAATTTCCCACGAAAATGCAGAACCCAGAAATAGACCGTTAGGAAGTTTGACAACCACCCTACTAGAAAGAATCGCAATATGCTTGTAATCTCAAGTTGTTTTCAGATGGTGGTAGGAGTTCTTAACCAGGAATACCTATGCTTGTAATCTTAAGTTGTTTTCAGATGGTGGTAGAAGTTCTTGACCAAGAATACCTATGCTTGTAATCTAAAGATGGTGGTAGAAGTTCTTGACCAAGAATACCTATGCTTCTAATCTCAAGTTGTTTTAGATGGTGGTAGAAGTTCTTGACCAAGAATACCTTTGATGTATCTCAGAGAAGAACTTCCTCCCAATGTGATTTTTTTGGTTCATGCATAAATTGACTATGCATGAATACAATATGTCAGGCCTCGATTTCTTCGATTTCTTTATAGAACTGGTGGGTAATCTTGTTTTGTTTAAAAACGGTAGGAACAAGTTTGAAGGGAAATGGTGGAGAATTGCTCTCGAATTTCGAGAGTAGGAGATCCAAAATCTAAACGCTTATTGCCTACGATTGGGAGCTCGACCTTACTCGATTCTTGTCAGACTTGGAAGCTTCCACCGACGTTGAAACCTCCAGAATCATCGTGATTTGGAGATTAAATTTTCTGGATAATCCGTAAAAAATATCCTCTCTGATCACTACAAACTTCCAATTTGAATTCTAACCGTTGGATTTAATGATCTGTGTCCAATAGCAAATTTTTTTTTGTAAGATGTCACCGTGGAGTTTCTGATTTTTAGCAGAATGGCATATCCGTAATTATCCATAATTTTAGAGTTATTTTGGTAATTCTCCACTTTTTGAATATTTTATTATTATTTTTCCTAAATATCCATAATTAACAATTTTTCATCGTCATTTTTTATTTATTTACTTTTTGGTTTCCAATCCTTTTCCAATTTTTTATTTATTTACTTTTGGTTTCCAATTCTTTTCCAAACACCTTTTAACTCACTTTTTGGTTTCCAATCCTTTTCCAATATCCTTTTCCAAAGACCTTTTAACTCATTAATATTATTTGTTAGGGTATAAAAATGACTCACTTAAGATCTTATCCTGGCTTAATCCTCTTCATTTCTTTTCTTGGATCTTTTGGGTCTTACATGGGTCATTAGAGCTACTTTTGTTACAAATTCTCCTCCTTAAACTTTAAAGTTCATTGTCCTTAATTCCTTGCCTCCTCATTGTTGGGGTGTCTATACACCTTAACTTAAATCTTGAGGCCAAGTACTTATTTCAAAATTTGTTCCTCTTAATTGTCTTCTCAACGTTCTTTGTTAAGATGACTAATCTTCCTTGCATTTTGCATTTGCTTATCTAAAGACTTCTGTTCCTCAAGTTTGTATCGGGAAGACTCGCTAAAATCCCTTTTTGAGCAGAATGGCATATCCATAATTATCCACAAACCTTTACTCCTTAAAGTTACTTGTTAAACTCGCTAAAATCCCTTTTTGAGCACAATGACAATCCATGATTATCCACAAACCTTTACTCCTTAAAGTTACTTGTTAAGGTAAAGAAATGATTTGCTTATCACTTTCAAATCACACTAAATAAAAGTGTGTATTATATATATATATATATATGTGAAGATCAGCACAAAGCACACCCAAAAATGAAACCTTGACTGTCTAAAACTTGGCCTGAATGTTGCTTATAATAGTGGGATCGGTTTGGAAGGCCTTTGAAAGGATATCGGTGGAGATGTCCGGGTTTGATCCAAAAATTGCATTTGCAATGGGAATAACACCTGGGTTTTGGCTGCTCAAAGCTGCAAGGGCGACTGCAGTGCCATTCCCGATATTCTGTTGGAAGTGAATGAGACCGACAGGAAACACGAACACGTCGCCCTTGTTCAAGGTCTTTGTTATGAGACGGTTTTCTGGGATGGAGGTGACGAAGCCGACCAGGAGCGTGCCTTCGAGGACTGTCAAGATTTCGGTGGCGCGAGGGTGCGTGTGGGGAGCGTTGATGCCGTGTGGGGCGAAGTCAAAGCGAACGAGGGAGATGCCAAGAGTGTTGAGCCCTGGGATTTGGGCAACACTGACAGGAGTTGCTTGGGAGCCCATGGGGTTGTTTATGCCGGCTGCTAAATTCAATCCACTCCAGAAGAAGTCTTTGGCTTCCACAAGCTTGGGATCCTTGCAAACTAGGCCATTCACTTCCACTGTGTCACAATGAAACAAGCATCATCAATATTGACATCCAAAAACGATGCATATATATATATATATATTTAGAATGGCTTACCATGAGTGTGTAGATCTGCAACACAGAAATCTTGAAGTGGGCTTGGATCGGATGCCCATGCAACCCAACAAGTTATAGCCAGGAAGGTGAGAAACAAAAGTGGGGCGGCCATGATGGGCTGATCTTCACAAAAAGCAGCCTATATATGCTTTGCCTTTGAATTAAGGAGGACATAAGAAGCTGTATTTATAGATCACTTAGGAAGCATTTTCATAATTGATCGACGGCTCAAAAACTTTTCAACCCTACCAGAAAAATGTCTTTTTATAGCCTCTTTTTTTAATATGCTATAAAAAGTGAAGGCAATTTTTAGAAAAGTTACACCCAGGCAAATTCAAAAGATAGGAAAATAAATAGACGGTTAGTGAAGATAGGTGAAAGAATTGCATCTAGATATTGTGGTCATTTGTACCATGGAATATATCTTGGTCAAGATGTAGGTGTCAAGATATTAAGGTCTTAATATCTAAATGATGGTTTACAGGATTAATTCAACCAAGTGGCTCTACTACTAGTTTTGTTGGATGAATTGTATTCTGTATGATGATGCGTGTCCCGTGGCCTCTGCACATTTCATATGTATGCATGATATGTTAAGCTCTGCTATGTTGTTCGATGTTATGCTCTGCTATGTCTATCTATGATGTGCTATGTTATGTCATGTTATGCCACGTGATGTCGGGATAAGTTATGTCATGTAATAAAGCTAGTCTATTTTGTGGTCATGTCATCTTATATGAGGTTGTTATGAAATCGATGATTGTTAAGAATGACAAACATAGGTGGGATTGAAAGTCCTAACTATTACGACCGTATAAAATATATTCCAATACTCCCCTCAAATTGGAAAGTGTAGGTCAATAACACCCAATTTGTCTCTATTCCCCCTAAGTTGAAGAGTAATAACACTAACTCTCAGAAAATGAATATTGTTCTCTTATATGTGTCAAGTTAACTCCTTTAAAGAAGTTTCAAAGGATAACCCAAACAAGGATATCTCATTACTTTAGCCAGTAGTCTTATGTAGCCTTCGTGAATATCTTGTTTACGATCAAGTAGAAGCAGTTGGAAGGAAAATAGGTCGACAGGTTCTTCTGAGGGGCACGTGCCAAAGATTTTTGTTAGTGATAAGTGAGAGAGATATTTTAACTTGAGAGCTTGTTCATCAGCTAATCATTCCATCAATGAATCTGGTAAAAATGTTGTGACAAATTTGAAGATGCTTATAACGTAGTCTTAATATTGGACGATCGAGAATTGTTTGCCAACCACTATTCTCGATTTAAGAGAATGATTGAGAATATCGGTAGGCATTTCAAGACCCAGATTGAGATTAGGAGGCTACCTGTTGGTGACTGAATTGGGATTGATAATGAATATGTTCTTTATTTAATTGTTGAGAGAAAAATATTGATGATTTGGAGTGCTCAATAAAAAAAAATCACTATAGAAACCAGAAATTAAAACTTTTGAGATTAGACTTAAAAGGATGATATATCTGGTGGAAGGTGATCCAAATTCATTCGTCGTCCTCTGTTCCGATCTCTGTCACTTTTCTTCCTTTCTTCCTCTTCTCCTACTCTGATACCATGTTAAGAATGAGAATCTCTGATACCATGTTAATAATGAGAAACATAAGTGGGATTGAAAGTTCTAACTGATTACGTCTATATAAAATATATTCCAATACTCCCCTCAAGGTGGAAAGTGTAGGTCAATAACACCAAACTTGTCTTTACTCCACTCAAGTTGGAAAGTGTCTCAAGTTGGAGAGGGTAGGTCAATAACACCCAACTTAATTAAGAATGAGAAGCTTTGATATCATGTTAAGAATGAGAAACATAAGTGGATTGAAAGTCCTAACTGATTACGGCTATATAAAAATATATTCCAATAATAATCTATGAAACATAACTTCGATAGACCATGTCAGGAAAGCTATGTCAGGATGTACACGAATTATGTTAGCATAATTCACAGATTTATTATGTTATTGATAAATGAAGCTCTATCTTGCACCATACATTATGTCATCATTATAAGTTATGGGGATATCATGCATATTTGTGTGTCATGTGCATCGAGATGCTTCCCCAATATGATGAGTTCGAACGTATATGTTACGACTTATGAATTTTTTTTTTGTATTTTAAAGATTTTACTCCGAATGTTTAAGTCCATGACATTGTTTACTTAATTTTTTTTTTTGTATTTTAAAGGATTGTAATCTGGTTGTATCCCGAATATCTATCTACAAAATAATAATATCTTTCTAGCGAGTCTATTAAACATTTGTTCAATGAATGGTAAGAGAAAATGGTCCTTGCACGTTGCCTTGTTCAACCTTCTATAATCAATACACAGTCTCCATCCATTTATTATTCTAGTGGGGATCAGGTCATTGTTCTCCTTTGCTAATACTATCATTCATTTTTTCTTTGAAACACATTGAATAGGACTAACCCTAATTTTGTTTGCAGTTGGATAGATTATTCCATCATTTAGTCACTTAATAATATCTTTTCTAACCACCTCTTCATCATTGGATTTATTATTCCATCATCTAGTCACTTAATAATATCTTTTCTAACCACCTCTTCATCATTAGATTTAATCTTCTTTGTTGATAAGTGAATTTAAATTATCCTTCCTCCAATAGAACTTTGTGCATACATAGTGAAAGACGAATCCGTTTTATGTCCGCCAATGTCGATGATATTGCCTTCTTGTTCTTCGTTAATTTTTGTAGAAGCATGATCTCTTGAATTAATGATAGTGTTGCTGAGATACTGATTGATAATATCAACTCATCACCTAGATGTGAATATTTAGGCTAGGGGCAGTAGTTTCAAGTCTAGCTACAATGCTTCCTCAATAGATGACTTCATTGGGGAACTTTTTCTTCCCTCTAATTCTAGGGATTAAAAAGCTCTACTGATTTCATCTAAACTTACTAGACGTTCGATGGAATTACTCTAACTAATGTCTTCTTCTTGCATATATTTCCAATTATGTCATTCTTCTACCAAGGTTGGATAATCCAAGTTGTCATTACTATCAAACTCCAATTACTAGTCACCAATTCTTAAAGTGGTGGTTTCCTTGTAAATATCTACTACTATCTTTTAAAAATGGTATCCCCAACTTAAATCGCACATCACGATATGTTTCATAATCGAAAATGATAAAATATTCGAGAAATAAGAATTTATCCACTCGAATTAAAATGTCTTCAATTTCATTTCTTTTGGATAAGTTATTGACCTATCAGCTAGTTGGATGGTGACTATACTTGGTCTAGTCTCATCAATCCCTAACTTCTTAGAATTGGATAGGGACATTAAGTTGATGGTTGCCCCCCATGTCACATATTGCTCTACCTACCTCTTTTAATCCTCTTGATATGGAAATTATGAACGAGTCTTTTTCCTTTAGCAGGATCTTATTTTACAGAATTACTCTACACTTCTCATTTAGTTGCAGTACCTTGAATTCTACCAACTTTCTTATCAATGAGCATATCCTTAAATAAATTTACATAATTTGTCATTTGGTTCAAGACCTTCATTAGTGATATGTTTATATGAATTTTTCCTTAGAATATCCATGAACTTCTCAAAATGGGGTCTTCTTTCTCTATTTTTATTCTTTGTTGGAAAGGAGGTGTTAGCATGTATGTTTTACATTCTTCTTGTTTGTTATCTGTTACTTGCATTTTGGGCGACTCTTCTGCCTAATTTTTATTTTGATCCTTTTGTTTAGAATTTTTTTTTCTTAGTTCTCTATTGTATATCAGCTATTTTTAGGGTAACGATTGTTGTTTTCTTTAATTTCACCTCTTATGTTTTGGTATTTTCTTCAAACTTTTCAATTTCTACGCTAAATATTATTTTTTTACCATCTCTTTTTAGTGTTTCGGTATCTGCTGACAACTTTCCAAGAGCTCTATTACATAGCTTAGTTGCTAATTCGCCCTTATGAACTAACAGATTTTAAGAATGCTGATAGCATCATTCTTTGCCATATATTTCTTCATTAGGTTCTGAAAGTAATGTCCCTAGTATGTGCTGAGCTAGTTTCGTTCCCTTGGGTATTGGCTTGTTGAGGAACCTATGTCATTTTATTTTGTTGTCTAAAATCGAGGCGGTAATTTTTCTTAGGTGGAATTTGTTGATTGTATGAGCTTTGTCTCTTCCATGAGAAGTTCTGATGGTTTCTCCACCATGGGTTGTAAGTGTTTGGGAAGGAAATATTATTTTCGTTTCCTTGACTAGCTTGATTTCGCACATAAAACACTGAAGCTAGATTACATGAACATTGATCAAAAGTGTGTTTGTCTCCACAATATACACAAGATTTAACTGTTGGATGAGTCATTACACTAAACGGGTGCTTTAGTCATTGAGCCTTGTCCAAATATCAAAGTCCGTAGAATATTAGTGACTGAAGCTAATTGACTATTTATAGAGGTCAAAGCATCAACATCAAGTATTGTTTAATACCAATCTTTAGTTCATTGTATCAAGTATCTATTTGGATACAAGGGAGTAGTCCATGGTGAGAATATTTTCTAAGAATCTTGTTGAATTTCTCCCAAGCTTCACGTAATGTGTGAGCTTCAAATTATTGATAACAAACAATTTCATTTCTAAACTGTGTCATTCTAGTTGGTAGGAAGTACTTGATAAAAAAATTCTCTACTAGACTATTTCAAGAATCAATTTCTCCCGATGTTAAGGTGTTCAAAGATGATTTAGCACCAACTCTTGGAGAATAAGGGAGTAAACTCATTTTAATTACATATTTATCCCCTCCTTTGAATCAAAATGCGTTAGTCACTCCCCAAAAAATAACTTTAGAGGTAGGTGGGGATCTTCTGATGATACTCCATGATATTGCCCAATGGTTTGCAGCATCTGAAAACATAATGGGTTGTAGCTCCAAAGTAGTTGCTTACATTTCAAGTCTATTAATGCACGAATTTAGCTCTTCCACAGCTGGGTGTGGATATGCTAAGATTACTCTTTTCCCATTGGCTAAAATAATAGTATTAGAAAGGATTCTACCTTGATTATTCATCATTGCTGGATTTTGAAACTCTTGATTTAGTTCGGCAGCAAGATCTCCTTGTTATATATTATGTTCGACTATTTTCAACCTTTGCTCCCTTAAACTTCACAAGAAAGTTTTCTCTATTTCTAGATCAAAAATAAATTTCAAAGTCGTGGGTGGGTTCATACACAAAATTTTGTAGCAACCAACTCAATAAAAAGACAGCAAATAAAGTAACTAAATTAGGCTCCCCGACAACGGTACAAAAAACTAGCTTGTAAAGGTATATCGTAGAATGGTGTAAAATTCACAAGAATAAGTGCAAGTATACACTATCAGAAGTAGGAAAGTAATAAGTAAATTATCGATTCCATAAGGAAAAGTACTCAATTAAATTTACAATTATATTGTATGCATGCAATTTGATCACCTTTTCATGTTATACCATAATGAACTATTTCGTGGTATGCACATGTTTTTATCCCTTTTAGTATTTTAATGGAATCCCTATATCATTTTAAGATTATATTATTTTTTTTTTATCTAATGAGGTTTAATATATTTTGATATCTAATCTTTTTTAAGAAATAAGGGTGCTCTCAATAACATCTACCTAACTCCCCCCACCTTGATCAAACTTCGACTCTAAACCTCAAAAACAATCCAAAAGTTCCTAAAGAGATTCTCATGCATAATCACTAATTCAATTTTGATTCGTAAGTAGTTCTAAAAAAAAAAATGAGAGTTCATGCATAGTTCATCTAATCTATCACGCCACGATCCTGCGAATTGCCTATATGAGTTCTAGAGTGGACTAACATTTATGCTATCTTACTTGGCAGACTAATTACATTGCTTAGGAATTGAATTATCCATGTATATAAGAGGTGGGACCTCATCATTGTTCAATATCGTATCACAAATCTTGAACATCATCAATGAAAGTTAGCAAGTAACCACTGCATAAGACCATAAAGTCGCATTTAATTTTGGGAGGGATTTCATGTGCTAGCTACAATTAACTAATTGTGCCTATGTGGAAACCAAGGTTGAGATGACCGAGTTGGTCTAAGGTGCTAGATTAAGGTTTTGGACGAAAGGGTTTGGGTTCAAATCTCACTCTCAACAATTAATTTATTTCAAGATGTTTTTATATCCAAGCATTTTAATGAAATCCCTATATCATTTTAAAATATATTATTTTTTATCCAATGAGGTTTAATATTTTGATCCTAAATTTTTTTTTATGAAATAAGGAGACTCTCAACAACTAATCCCAAACTCTTCTCACCTTGACAAAACTTGGACTCTAAACCTCCCAATCAATCTTGAAGTTTTTAAAGCAATTCTGATGCATAATCCCTAATCCATTTCGAGTTCGTATGTAATTCTTTTACACGTAACAAACCCAATGAGTGTTCATGTATAGTTCACCTAGTCTAAGTTCTAGAGTGAACTAACTTTTCTGTTCGTCTTACTTCATTGGGTAGCTTACATTGCATAGGAAGTGAATTATCAGTATCCATGTATTTGAGAAGTGTGACTCATCATTGTTTAATATGGTATTATGAATCTTAAACATCATATATGAAAGGTTAGTCGGTAACCACTCCACAATACCATAGAGTTATACTGAATTTGGGGAGAGACCCCATGTGCTAGCCAACTAACTAATTCTACTTGTGTGGTCCCTCGTCTCACTCAAAACAAGTTTATTCAACAAAGGCTCTATTCAGAAGCCCATGAAAATTTCTGAAACTATAATCACACTAAATGGAATAAACCTTGATATTATATGACAAATCTAGGTCAAGCTCAATGGTACTCTATCATGGGTCTACCGATCAATGCAGGGGCACTTTTACGCCTCAATCTATGTCCTTAATATCACTAATAATGTACGAAAGGAAGAAACAATTTAAGAAACATTTCACCAACCAAAAAGAGTCAAAAGGTGAAAAGAGCAAAAATCATGAGATAATATGCTATAAATGTAAAAAGCCAGGTCATATAAGAACAAATTGTCCTCTCCTCAAATCATCTAAGAAATCCAAGAAGAAAGCAATGTAGGCTACTTGGGATGATAGTGATGAGAGTGCAAGTGATGAAAAAGTAGCAATTTTTTGCTTCATGGCTCATAGTGACAAAGAGGATGAACAAGATGATGAGGTAATTCTTATGATAATTATTTAAAGTTTTCGTGGAGATGCAACTTGATTTAGAAAAACTTGAGCTCAAAATATGGTTCAAAAGAAATATAAAGCTTCAATAATTGAAAATAAGTTTTTATTAAATGAAATTTCTTGTTTAAAAGAGAATGATCATAATATTGTAAAATTTGATGTGCCTTCTGAAAAACCTGTATTTAATTGTGATGAGAAAAATGCATTTATAGATAAAGTTAAATTTCTCAAAGAAAATTAATTAAATACTATGCAAGAACTCGATAAGGCTAAAGAGTCTTTTAAAAAGTTAACTATAGGTCCTCAAAAATTAGATAAAATTATTGAAGTAGGTAAGGCTTACGGGATAAAAGAGGATTAGGCTATATTAATGAATGTTCTACCCCTTCAAGTTCTAAAACAATATTTGTTAAAGCATCCCCTATTATGTCTAATTCTAACACATGTAAATTTGTATATCAATATGATAAATCTAGATTTGTGCCCATATGTCATTATTGTGGTGTTGAAGGTCATATTAGACCTAAGTGATTTAAATTGAAAAATTCTCAAAATATTCATTCCAGATGAAAATTTTCTCAAAATATAAAATTTAACAATGTTTTAAGAAATAATTTTTCTATTGAAAATAGGATACATAAACTTAGTCCAAGAATTTGTTTCTCATAGGCTAAGTTTGGACATAAAGATTATTCTGGTTACTTATCCAAATACAATGTCTTTAATATGAATGCAAACATGAAATGGATCCCTAAATTTGTGAAACTTTTTAGGACTCAAACAAGTATGGGTACCAAAAGGTCAATTTTGAATATCTTTGTTTTTTTAGGTTTGTTTGAAAGCCGCAAGAAAAAAAAGTAGTACTTGCATAGTAGTTGCTCAAGACACATGATGGGAAACCAATCCAAGTTTGTGAATCTTTACAAAAATGATGGTGGCTTAGTAACTTTTGGTGACAACAAGAAGGGTAAAATAATTGGTAAGGGTACGGTAGGTAATGACTCTGGTACTCTCATTGAAAATGTACTTTTAGTTGATGGTTTAAAACATGACTTACTTGGCCTTAGTCAATTATGTGATAAAGGTTTTAGAGTTATATTTGATAAAAATAATTGCATAATTGAAAATATTAGTGATAGAAAAGTGTTATTTGTTGAACATAGAGATGATAATGTGTACATTATTGATTTAAATGATTGTCTCACAAATGATAAATATCTTTCGGCTTTACATGATAACTCTTGCCTATGACATAGAAGATTAGGACATGCTAGTATGCATTTGATTTCAAATATCTCCAAAAATTTATTAGTGAGAGATCTTCCTAAATTTATATTTGAAAAAGATAAAATTTTTGATGCTTGTCAAATGGGTATGCAAACTAAGTCCTCTTTCAAAATCTAAAAATGAGATTTCTACTACTAGACATCTTCGACTGTTACATATGGACTTATTTGGCCGTTCTAAAATAGCTAGCTATGGAGGGAATTACTATGCCTTTATGATATGATTTTTCGAGATTTACTTGAGTTTTGATGATAAAACATAAGAATGATGTTTTGAAAAGATTTGCTAGTTTTGTAAAAAGAGTTCAAAATGAAAAAGGTTTTTTAATTATGAGTGACCATAGAAGAGAATTTGATAGTGTAGCATTTGAAATTTTTTATGAAGATAATGGTTTTGCTCCTGACTTCTCCTCTCCAAGGACTCCTCAATAAAATGGTGTGGTTGAAAGGAAAAATCGCACTTTATAAGAATTTGCTAGATCAATGTTAAATGAGTATGATTTACCTAAATATTTTTGTGCCGAAGCTGTTAATACGGTTTGTTATGTTTCAAATAAAGTTTTAATTAGACTCTTTATATAAAACTCCTTATGAACTTTGGCATAATAAAATTCCAAGTATGGGATATTTCAAGTTTTTTTTTTTTGTGTCAATGATTTATTTTGAACAACACAGAAAAAAGCTGGAAAAATTTTATTATAAAAAAGATATTAGTATTTTTCTCGGTTATTCATCTACTAGTAAAATTTATGGAGTTTTCAATAGGAGAATTTTAGTTATTGAGGAATCTATTCATGTAGTATTCAATGAATCTTGTAATAACATTTCTAATGAGTCTATTTGCAGTAATGATTTAGAAAGAAAGTTTAGAGATTTACTCGTCAATGACAAAGGCAAAAAAAACTGTTTCATATAAAGAAGAAGTGAGCTTAAATGAAAAAAAAAGAAGAAAGTTCTTCATCAATGCCAAAAGAATGGAGGTATGCCTTGTCTCATCCCAAGGACTTGATTATTGATGATCTTGAACAAGGTATGAAAACTAGTTCTTCTATTAATTTATTAAATAATCTTGTTTTTGTTTTTCAAATTGAACCAAAAAGTCTTAAGGATACCGAAAATTATGAGTTTTGGATTTTAGCTATGCAATAAGAACAAAATCAATTTGAGAGGAATAAAGTTTGGGAATTAGTCACTAGACCCTCTAATATTTCCACTATTCGAACCAAATGGATTTTTAAAATAAAATTGATGAAAATGGGAATATCATTAGAAATAAAGTTAGGTTTGTAGCTCAAGGTTATTGTAGAAGGAAGATATAGACTATGAAGAAAATTTTACACCCGTTGCTAGACTAAAAACTATTAGAATGTTATTGCTTTAGCTTCCTACAAAATTTTTGTATTGTATCAAATAGATGTGAAAATTGCATTCTTGAATGGTGATATTACGGAGGAAGTTGATGCAGAACAACCTTTCATTTTTATATTGTTTCTTTCTTCTCATTTAGAGTTGAAAAGTTATTACTCATCCACATACGCCGTCTCCAATTAGGCTGTCAATAATTAATATGACATGTTTATTCCGATTAAAATTTGTTGCAAGAATTGCTACAACAAATATTTCAGCAACTATCATCCTAATCAGATTGCTTCCAAGATTTGTTGTAGCATTATGATTCAGCACAAAGGTTTTCTCTCTCTATAAAATTACTCAATTAAATTTACCATTAGACCATATTCATGAAATTTGATCACCTTTTCAGGTTGAACCATAATGAACTATTTCGTGGTATGCATTTGTTTTTATCCCTTTTAGTATTTTAATGAAATCCCTATATCATTTTAAAATTATATTATTTTTTATCCAATGAGGTTTAATATTTTGATCCCTAAACTTTTTTAAGAAATAAGGGCGCTCTCAATATCAACTCCCTAACTCTTCCCGCCTTGATCAAACTTGGACTCTAAACCTCCCAAACAATCTAAAAGTTCCTAAAGCGATTCTCATGCATAATCACTAATCCAATTGGGGTTTGTAAGTAGTTATTTTACATGTAACAAACCAAATGAGAGTTCATGCATAGTTCATCTAATTTATCACGCCACCATCCTACGAATTTCCTATATGAGTTCTAGAATGGACTAGCTTTTATTCTATCTTACTTGGTATGCTAATTACATTGCTTAGGAATTGAATTATCCATGTATATAAGAGGCGTGACCTCATCATTGTTCATTGTGGTATCATGAATCTTGAACATCATCTATGAAAGTTAGCTAGCAACCACGGCATAAGACCATAAAGTTACATTTAATTTTTGGAGGGATCTCATGTTCTAGCCAACTAACTAATTTTACTTATGTGTAAATCATTGTGGGGATGGTCGAGTTGGTCTAAGGCGCTAGATTATGGTTCTGGTTTGGAAGGGCGTGGGTTCAAATCTCACTCTCAATAATTGTTTTGAGAAATTTCATCGTATCAAGATGTTTTTATCCCTTTAAGCATTTTAATGAAATCCCTATATCAATTTAAGATTATATTATTTTATTTGAAGATTATATTATTTTATTTGAAGATTATATTGTTTTTGATCCAATAATGCTTAATATTTTGATCACTAATCCCTTTCGAGTTCGTAAGTAATTGTTTTACACGTAACGAACTCAATGAGAGTTTATGTATAGTTCACCTAATCTGAGTTTTAGCATGAACTAACTTTTTCTGTTTATCTTACTTCATTAGCTAACTTACATTGTATATGAGAAGTGTGACCTCATCAATTTTCAATATGGTATCATGAATCTTTAACATCATATATGAAAGGTTAGCGGGTAACCACTCCACAAGACCATAAAGTTATACTTAATTTGGGGAGGGACCTCATATGCTAGCCAACAAATTAATTCTACCTATGTGGTCCCTCGTCACTCAAGACAAGTTTATGGAACAAAGCCTCTGAAACGATACTAAATGGAACAAACCTTATACTATATGACAAATCTAGGTCAAACTCAATAGTACTTTATCATGGGTCTACCGATCAGGTCAGGGGCCCTATTAGGTCTCAATCTAAGTCCTTAATATCACTAATAACGTACTAAAGGGAATAAAAAACTATTCTCGACTCTTGTGATGACATTCACGATAATTACAAACAACTCGTGAAAAATCGACTTGTTGGTAATGATTATATCAATGTACACAACTTATCGTAAAAGTGCATAAGAATGCAACTTTGGTTTATAATTCGTAGGTCTATAGAATCCCTTATTAACTCATCGTAAAAGTAAAAAGAGTAATTTAATTAAAAGAAAAGATGAAATATCCCTTATTAACTCATCGTAAAAGTAAAAAGAGTAATTTAATTAAAAGAAAAGATGAAGTGTTTAAATTAATATATAATACATTAGATATTATTAAACATAAAAGAAAAATATATATTTATTATATTTGATACATTAAATATTAAAATAATTATGTATATGAGATACATTAATATATTTAAATTTTGAATGACATTCAAATTTGCTAAATATATATGTACATCTTATATCATTTAAATATGATTTAAATAATAATTATTTATTAACTTATTATTATTGAAAAAAAAAATTCTCTTAATTTTTTTAGAATTTTTTTCAAAAGGTTCTCACACACCTAAACCTTGAATCATAGCAAGAAAAAGTTTGTAGAGTAAATTTAATGAAAGGAAGCAAATAACTTAAATATTTATAACCTTAAATTTGTTTAATCCTAAATAAACTTAAAGACCATTAAAATATTTATTCACAATAGAGCTAAAAAAAAATATTTATTTACAATCGATTTCAATCCCTTTGCACGAAGATGGATACTCTATTAAAGTTGAATTGGTAAGCTTAAAACCGAGAAATAAAAAACCGACTTAAAAAATCTCCTTCAATTCTAAATTAATAGAGCTAAAATTTGTTCTTTAAATCTCATGAGAAGTAAACAACTAAATTTATAAAAGAAATCGAGATAAGATAAGTCCCAGAAGGGCATGATCAAAGCAAATTTTAGGTCACAAAAATCTAGAAAAATGTGATGAGTACAATCATCTTCTCCTTTGATTTCTACCTACAATGCACGCTATAAGTATGTCAAAGGCTACGACTTTCATTTAGAAATCTATTCAAGATAAGCTCTAGAAAGTATCGTGGACCATTTTTTATACCCTCAAGGATAAGGAAATCACACGTGAAGCTAGCTAAACGTTGAAGAAGGAGCTGACCACGATCAAAGGTTAGTGGTCGACAACAATAAACAATAAGCCACTTTGATCATTTCACTCTTCTTGTCCTATTTTGACCTCGTGAAGTCTAGTTTTTTATCCAATTTTTTTAGTTTCTTTTTTTCAACTCAATTTATTACCTCCTTAAAAAATTTGGTGACATTTGAAGTCTCAAAAGCACAATTATTGAGACTAAGCTCGAATAAGTAAGAAATCATGTTGGAATTTTTGTAAGAAATGTTTGTAGAAATCGTCTTAGATTGGTTTAATTGGTTGAGTATGACCCCTCATAATAAAAAGTAATGTTTGATTGGAAAAATGAAGGTTCTTCAACCTTCAACCATGAAAGAATCGTCCCCAATTAGGAGTTCTCCATGGAAGAATTGACTCGAATTAGGAGTTCTTATTCTGGCCATGTTTTTCTTTAAATTGTGCGTTCGAAAGTGAAAGCTTGCTTGACAAAGGATTGAACCATAACCGCAATTTTAAGAATCATCGAGATACTTGGAGTAAATTTGGAGTTTGAAATTCGAGTATAAAAACCCATAAACGTCAAAAATATTCCAACGAAGAGTCCTGAAAATTCAATAGTTCTTGGATCTTGATTGGTAAAGATAATTGCTCAACAAATGTCCCTCTATAAGTTGTTAAGAATGAAAAACATAAGTGGGATAAAAAACTGCTATCTTCATTAATGTTCACAACGTTATTCAAATAGGATACAAGCTACCAACTAACTCTTAAAAATAAGATAAAATATGCTACTAACCAAATCGTGACAATAAGATAAAATATACAAAATATATTACTAACAAAATCCTGGAAAATAAGATAAAATATATTATCAACCAACTCTTAAATATTAACTAATTACATATATAAGATATATTCTATAACTAATTACAGTTATACCACAAAATATATTCCTCAAATATCTTTATATCCTAATACTCCCCTAAAATTGGAGAGTGTATGTCAACCCCACCCTACTTGTCCTCCCAAAAATCAAATTGATGTCTTTCCAAAGGTTTAGTGAAAAGATCTGTCAATTGCATTTTAGTCGAAACATAACACGGTTTGATGATTCCAGCTTGTAATTTTTCTCGAACTATATGACAATCTATTTCAATGTGCTTCGTACACTCGTGAAAAACTTAATTGACTGCTATATATAATGCTGCTTGCTTATCAAAATACAACAATGTTGGTTCGGACAATGGAAATTTCAAGTCTTGAAGAATGAATGTTAGCCAAGTTGACTCTAAAAAAGTATTTGTGATAACTCGATACCCAGTTTTTGCTGATGCTCTGGACACATTGGTTTTGTTTTTAGACTTCCAAGAAATAATTGAATTTCCCACGAAAATGCGGAATCAAGAAATAGACCGTCCCGAAGTTCGACAACCACTCCATCCTGGGTTGTATGTGTTTGAGAAGGAATTATTGTTCTTGACTAGCTTGATTTCACACATAAAAAATTGAAGCTGGACTACATGAACATTAATCAAAAGTGTGTTTGTCTCCACAATATATGCAAGATACTGTTGGATGAGTCATTACAGCTGCAGCTAAACCGGTGCTTTAGTCATTTAGCCTTGTCCCAGAGTCAGAGTCTATAAAATATTAGTGACCGAACTTAATTTAGCATTTATAGAGGTCAAAGCATAAACATCAAGTAAGCTTTGTTTAATAGCAATCTTCAGTCCATTGTAGAAAGTCTCCATTTGAATATAATGGGGTAGTCCATGGTGAGGATATTTTCTAAGAATCTCATTGAATTTCTCCCAAGTTTCACATAATGTTTTAGCTTGAAACTGTTGATAACAGACAATTTCATTTCTAAACCGTACATTTCTAGTTAGTGGGAAGTACTTGATAAATAAATTCTCTGCTAGACTATTACGAGAATCAATTTATCCTGATGCTATGGTGTTCAACGATGATTTAGCGCTGAGGACATTTTGGAGAAATCCGAGAAAAATCTTCTGTAATATCCAGCTAGCCCTAGAAAACTCCTCACCTCCGTGACTGTGGTCGGCTTTGGCCACCTCATCACTGCTTCTATCTTAGCTGGGTCTACTTTGATCCCCTTGCTTTACACCACGTGACCAAAAAATGCTACTTCAGACAACCAAAACTCGCACTTGGAGAACTTGGCATACAACTGCTGGGCTCTCAGTATTGTCAAGACTTTTCTTAGGTGTTCTTCATGATCTGCCTCTGTCTTAGAGTATACCAGAATGTCGTCGATGAACACGATGACGAAAGTGTCTAAGAATTCCTTAAACACCCTGTTCATTAGTTCCATGAAAACTGCTGGTGCATTGGTAAGGCCAAAGGCATAACGAGGAACTCGTAATGTCTATAACGACTTCTGAAGGCTGTCTTGGGTATATCTCCTTCTCTGACCCTCAACTGATGATACCCCGACCTTAAGTCGATTTTTTAGAAGACTGTTGCTCCCTATAGCTGATCAAACAGGTCGTCAATTCTCGGGACGGGGTACTTATTCTTTATGGTGACCTTGTTTAGTTCTCTGTAATCAATATGAAACCCTTATCCAACAGCTCCTGTAACTGTTCCTTCAATTCCCTTAGTTCTGCAGGTGCAATCCTGTAAGGTGCCTTAGAGATCGGCACAGTTCCTGGTTCTAAATCGATGCCAAAATCGACTTCCCTAGTTGGGGGCAAACCTGGCAGATCCTCCGGAAAGATATCTGCGAACTCCCTGACGATGTGTACCGATGAGGTTATTTGTTTGTTACTATTGTCCAGGGTCACGCTGGCTAGAAATGCACTTGTGCCACTACGAATCAACTTCTTAGCCCTTAATGATGTTATGACGCTTGGGGTTCCTTTGGAAGTGGCTCCTTTGTAGGTAAATTTGTCCCCTGACGGGAGCCTGAGAGTCACTATTTGAGTCTCGCAATCTATCAAAACGCGATTCTCACCTAGCCAATCCATACCCAATATTGACCTCCACAGCCTCATTTTTTATGTTTCTCCCCTCAATTGCTTCATGAAACTTAAAGATGGTGTTACAAGAAAAGGCTCGGGATTGGTTTCGTCCATTTTTGTTGATCGTAGTCTAAGATATTTGTCTCCAAAGTTCGTCCAAAATAAGTTTTCTCGCCGGAGCTAAAAAAGAGGATTTCTTATTGGGTAGCCGATTCTAAGGGTTTTCAAAGCCTGATTTCTTCATGGAACCTCTTCTATATCCTTTCCTCAAGTTAAAGGAATTAGTTTGGAGGAACGTCTTTGAGTGTGAGATCTTAATTTCTAAAAATTGTTCTCGATATGCAACTCACCCGAGACGCCGGATTTTAATTTTCTTGGGTAGCTTGTTCTACGACGTTTTAGCTCTCGATTCCTTCATCAAAGTACCTCAACTTCTTTCTTCGAAGCTAAAAGAATCCTTAATTTGAAGGAAAAGTGGTCCTAGATAGGAATTCAACACTTCCCCCCAAATTCTGCCCGAAACGAATTTCCTTCAATTAGGCACGCTCTCGAGGTTATTTCTCTAAGTGGTCTTCTCTGGAAACATTCCTTCGAGGTGCAGAAACTGATTGAAATCGTTCTTGCTCGACGAATCATCGTGTATCCTCAAATTTGATTTTCATGTTTTCCTTAAAACTCTTCAATGGTCGATCGGATTGGGGTAATGGTTTCTGGGTACTTTCAGCATTCTATTCCTTCATAGAACTTGTGGGTACTCTTGTTTAGAAACTGTAGGAACAAGTTTGAAGGGAAATGGTAGAGAATTGCTCTCGAATTTGGAAGAAGTTCAAAAGTACGAAACCAAAAATCTAAACACTTATAGCTTACGATTGGGAGCTTAACCTTATTCGATTCTTGTTCCATATTATTGATCCAACTTCAAACTTTATAGGAGAAGCTTAAACCGACATTGAGAGGTCAAGAATCATCGTGATTTGAAGATTAAACTTTTTAGATTATCTGTTGGAAATATCAGCTTCGATTAGAGCCTTACCGACCTTCGTTTTGAATACAAGCTATTGGATGTGATGATCCATACGTGTACTAGATCATATCAAATTTATGAGGTCATCCAACGGATGAGATTTGAGTTTTGAAGGATTTTGCTCAGATGGTCACCATAGATGCTCCGATTCTGATCAGAGTGGCATTTCTGTAATTATCCATTCTTCCAAGGGTATTTTGGTAGTTTGTCATTTTCCAAATATTTTATTATTATTTTTCTCGAAAAATCAATATTTTTTCTAAAAATTCTTCATTCCTTGTTGGTAATGTTTCCCTATTGAGCATCTTGAAATTCCCTCTAGGTAATGTATTAAAAATTCGGAAAGTTCCTTAGAAATTAGAAAAACTACATTTTCGTCCTTTTCTCGAGGGTTGGGTTGGGTTGTGAAAAAATTTCGGGTTGGATTAGATTAATAATCAAACCAACTTGAACTTTAGGGTTGGTCCAATATTTCCTAAACTCAACCCAACCCGACCCATGTACACCCCTAGATGTGCGAGCCTGCCTAGTCGGTCTATGCTTGTACGTGTGGACCATGTCTAGAGAAGTACTACACATCGAACCTTGCTCGGACATGAAAGCTAGTTAAGATTATTCTATGATATGTTCAAAGGCTAGTTCCACCATGTTTCATGTGTTTGCATTTCCTGACCCCAATAGTGGAGTTATTTGCTTAGTATTTCTTAAAATACTCAATTCATGTGTTATTCTTATATTTTAGGTAAAGGTAAGACACTCATGTACGGACGTCGCAATAAGGTCATGAAACTAGTGTTATGGTGGTTGCATTTTGTTACTTTGTAGATTTAGGTTAGATTACGACATTATTTTTATTTTTCTTATGATGTTACTATTACCTTATTTATTTTCGTTTTATATATTGTTTTGTTATTTTAAATATTTTACTCGAAAGCAATGTTATAATCTATTTTAAATGAATGTTTCTGAAAACATTTCCTTATTTGTAATACAAAAATTGGTCGTTACACAAAGCATCAATGTCAATAACTTCAAATTACACAAATAATAGATGCAAATGGCAGATGTAATAGACGATGTTAATGATAGATGTAAGGGTCCAAAAAAATTCAAATTCAAACCTCACGAGAAATCAGGAGATGGTTATGTTTTGGCTTATTTTAGTGAGAGCATGTAGTTATGTTTAGGCTTATTTTAGGGTAACAAAAAGACAATGGTTATGTTGACCATAAGCACGAAGATGAGGAAGTTTCACTTTGTTTTCTTGTCCATTAAATTTTATCAAAGCCCACCAAAGTATTGAACTGAATTGGTTTTAAAACAGTGACCCACGGAATTGTTTCACACCAAGAAAAGATATGGGCAACAACGGTGGATCAGAAGCTTGGGCTTTCATCAAACAAGTGATAAGACTGGACGAGGGATCATTTTGGGTCTTCTTAAAGAGTATGTGGGTATGTTGGTATTGGAGGTGCCATCATAAGCCAACTTTATTTAGCCATTTACGGCCACAATGATCCATCCAATCTGGTTCTTCTTTTGGCATGACTCTCCTCTCTCCTAATCCTCATCCTTTTCCCCCTCAATTCGACCAATCCGTATCCGGAAGAATCTTGATGAATTTAAAGTGTTTTACCATCTCAATTCTTTTGGCCATTTTAATCTTGTTTTTGATGATGGCACAAAAACAAGTGGTTTTCTCTCAAGCTTGGTATGTAAGTGGCCCATCCTTTGTCGTTTGCTTACTATGCGTACCCATTTTAATCGCGTGTAGAGAAGAATTCTTGCTCTACAAACTCAACAAACAAAGCGGTGGTGGTGGTTCTTCAGTCATACTCCCCATCGTTGACCAAAACCCTCTCACCCTCGATACCGCTGCAAATTCGGAAATCCCCGAAATTTCACTGTCGTGTTGCAAAAACATATGGAACAAGCCTGGAAGAGGGGAAGATTTCACCATCTTGCAAGCTGTGTTCAGCAAAGATATGGCTGCTACATTTTCTGGATGTGGGTCATCTCTAGCCGCTATAGATAATTTAGGTCAAGTTGGTGAATCACTTAGCTACCCACAACGAGCCATAGGCATCCTGGTTTCATGGGGTTTCATATTCAATTTCTTCGGCCGAGTTTTCTCTAGCTTCATCGCAGAAACCCTAATGACCAAGTACAACTTACCTCGTCCTCTAACCTTTTCTTTTGTCTTTCTCATCACTTGCGTTGGCCAGCTTTTCATCGCCTATTACTATTTGCCGTAATTTCTGAGATTTTTGGTCTTAAACGTTACTCGGCGTTGTTCAATTGTGGGCAATTGACAGTCCACTTGGGTCTTACATACTGAACGTGGATGTTGTCGGGAAGCTGTACGATATGGACTGCGGGGAAGGAGTTAACTTGCACTGGACCTCAATGCGTTGGTGGATCTTTCACAATATTGGCGGCAGCGATATTGTTAGGAGCTGTGGTTATGTTTGTGTTGACTTATAGGACTCGATAATTCTACAAATGGGATGTTTATAAGAACTTTAACGAGGAGATATGGATTCCACAAACCGAAATGGAGTTTTACCGCTTAGATAACAAGAAGAACATTGACAACTAAATTCAAATTGAAGATTGTTTTTTTTTATTTAGTTTTCAAATTTGGGGATGCTTACTCAATTTGAGACCTTAAGAATCCTTTAAAAGAGATATTTTTTGAGATAGAAACTCTATACGTTCTTTGCATTGCATCCTTGTTATTTTAAATTTTTTAAATTTTCATTTTAATTTAATTATTTGTTTGCTTCCCAACATAATGTAGGCCAAACATTTGTCTTTTTTAATGTAAATTTTCATTTTAAAGTAATTCATTTCATTGTTTGTAGACCAAACTTGTTAGATGCATCAATATCTAGAAGAAGAGAAACTTCTAAAAAGTTAGATCATGCTCTAAGCAGACTAATTAGTCTTTTTAAAAATTGAACTCTCTAGTTAATGGGCTTGATCTCATTAGAATAGTGATGATCTTTTAAGATAAAATTTCATCAGACCCTTTTGTGGACAGAACATGAAGTATCGAAAAAAATAACTTTTTTATTAATTGTAAAGACCATATTTTTTTACTAAAATGAAGCCGCAAACCACTATTACAAACATCACATGACTGTTAAGTACAGAAACATTCATTTAAAATAGTTCATAAACGATGCCATGGACTTAAATGTTCCAAGTAATAATCTTTAAAACAACATAAAAAATTTATATATACAACAAAAATAAATGTCTTAACAACTGTGACAACACCAGGAAAACAAAATAATGCCCTAATCTAACCTAAGGCTACAAAAGAGACAAAAAAATGTAGCTACCCTAACATTGGTTCCATGACCTTCACTCTGATGCAATTGTCATTTTTATACGGGTGTCAAACATTTACCTAAAAGGTAAGAGTAGCACATGGCTTGACTATTTTAAGAAATAGTAAATAACCCTACTATTGGGAAGAGAGTGAAGAGTGAAAAAAAAAGAAGTGATTTTGAAGAAAAAAGAGAAAATGTGAGTTTGGTTATAAGAAATCGGGAAATGAAGAATGTGTTAGCACAATAATCAAAATTTGTACTTGCATGCAAATGAATATGTTTAGCAATAGAACCAAAAAATGATGTTTTGCCAATTGTTTTTAAGTCTCTTTTGCAAGAATTCAATGACATGTTTCTACAGGACCAATATGGCTGAGCCTATAGGACCAATCCCACGAAGACTAAGGAGATTTAGAGGCAAGTGGAAGAACTTGTGGATAAAGGCTATGTTAGAGAAAGCATGAGTCCTTGTTTAGTTCCTGTGATTTTGGTACCGAAGAAAGATGGCACGTGGAGAATGTGTATTGATTGTTGAGTCATCAACAAGATAACGGTAAAGTATCGACATCCTATTCCTAGATTGGTTGACATTTTAGATGAATTATATGGTGCTAATCTATTTTCAAAAATAGATCGTAAAAGTAGTTATCATCAAATACGAATGCATGTGAGAGATGAGTGGAAAACGGTTTTCAAAATAAAGTTTGGGCTTTATGAGTGGCTCGTTATGCCATTTGGCCTTACAAATGCACCAAGTACTTTTATGAGACTAATGAATCATGTTTTAAGAGACTATATTGAAAATTTTGTTGTTGTATACTTTGATGATATCCTTGTTTACTCAAAAAGCTTGAATGATCTTATTTTGCGTGTTAAGAAAATTTTGCTTAAACTTAGAGAAGAGAAGCTTTATCCCAACTTCAAAAAGTGCAACTTTTGTCCCAAGTCAACTTCCTAGGGTTCTTAGTTAGAAAGAATGGAGTACAAGTTGATGAAGAACAGAGAATGGCTATTAGAGAGTGGTCAACACCTTCAAATGTCACCGAGGTAAGATCTTTTCATGGTTTGACTAGTTTCTATAGGAGATTCATTAAAGATTTTAGTAGCATAGCTTCACCATTAAATGAACTTGTTAAAAAGCATGTGAAATTTGAATGGAAGGAAAAACAAAAGAATGCATTCATGGAACTAAAAGAAAAATTAACCAATGCATATTGTCTTGCTTTACCTAATTTTGATAAATCTTTTGAAATTGAATGTGATGCAAGTGGGATATGCATACGAGCTGTTTAATGCAGGAAAAAAGGTCAATCATGTTCTTTAGTGAAAAGCTTAATGGAGCACAACTCAACTATCCGACTTATGACAAAGAATTACATGCACTTGTGAGGGCTTTGGAAGTTTGGCAACCTTATCGGTGGCCAAAAGAGTTTGTTATCCATATGGATCACGAAAGCTTGAAGCACCTCAAAAGCCAAACAATTCAAAATAGGAGGCATGCTAAATGAGTGGAATTCATTGAGACATTTTCTTATGTAATTCATTACAAAAAAGGAAAGGACAATGTGGTAGCAGATGCATTATCAATAAGGTATGCTTTATTTTCTTCTCTTATGCAAAAATTATTGATTTTAAAAAAATGATTGAGTTGTACAAAAATGAGAAATCTGAATTTTATGATGTGTATATGCACTGTTGAGAAGGGCAACACGTATAAGATCATATTGTGTTCGATGATACGCTTTGTAGGAAGGGTAAACTTTGTATTCCTTAAGTGTTCTATTGGAGAGTTACTTGTGAAGGAGGCTCATGGAGGAAGACTTACGCGACATTTTGGAGAATTTAAAACATATAACATGTTGTGTGAACATTTTTATTAGTTGAAAATGAGGAAAGATGTGAACAAAGTATGCAAGCAATGTTTTAAATGTAAGGAGGCTAAGTCTAAGACACAACCACATAGTCTTTACACACCTTTAGATGTTCCTAGTGAACCATGGGTCGACATTAACATGGATTTTGTTCTAGGATTACCAAAGATTAGAAGACACCATGATAGCATTTTTGTAGAGGTTGATAGGTTTAGTAAGATGACACATTTCATTCCATGTAACAAAATACATGATGCTACCAACATAGCGAATTTATTCTTTAGGGAAGTGGTTATATTGCATGTCATTCTCAAAACCATTGTTAGTGACGATGTAAAAATTTTAAGCCATGTTTGGAAAGTTTTGTGGGGAAAGTTGGGAACTAAGCTTCTATTTTCTACAACTTGTCACCCCCAAACTGATGGACAAACTAAGGTCGTTAATAGAAAATTAAGAGCCTTACTTAGGTCACTAATTTCTCAAAATCTTAAGTCTTGGGAAGAGACTCTACCTTTTGTGGAATTTGCATATAATAGAGCGATTCATAGTACCACTCATTGTTCACCTTTTGAGGTTGTGTATGGATTTAATCCTTCAACTCCTCTAGATTTATCACCTTTATCACCTAATATGTTTGCTAATGATGCAACTTCTTCAAGAGCGAAATACATACAAAAAAAAAATTCACATAAAGACATAAAAGAAAGAATTGAAAACAAAAATATAAAAAACTAGTCACCCGTACGAACCAAGTAAGAAAGAAATTGATTTTTAAACAAGATGACTGGGTTTGGGTTCATCTACGAAAGGAAAGGTTTCCAAATAAGAGAAAGTCTAAACTTCAACCAAGAGGAGATGACCCTTTTTAAGTACTAGAGAGGATAAATGAAAAGGCATACAAAGTAGATTTGTGAGTACAATGTAAGTTCTACTTTTAATGTGGCTGATTTGACTCCATTTGATGTAGGGAATGAAGACTTTGATGTGAGGAAAAATTCTTTTAAAAAAAGGGAGATGATATGAATCAAACTATTAATCCTTTGCATGTACTCGAGGGATCGATTACAAGAAGCAGGATAAAGAAGATTCAAGAAGCCTTTACATTACATATTCATGTAAGTTGTAACAAATATTTTTTAACTTAAAAATCTTTATAATATTAGTATATTAAATAAAAAAAAGAATGAAGTGGTAATAAGTACCTTCAAACATTGGGAATGGGAAGTGATTTGAAAACTTTTTGTTTTTGGTACAACTACCATTAAACACTATTTACGTCATGTCTTATTTTCTTCCATTTTTATTTAATATCTTTTATTGGTAGTTGGTCGTTGGTAGAGTTGAACTACCATTATCTTTAGATTATCTTTTTGGCCTATTTAGAGACATGTAATACTTAAGTTTGGAAATTATTGTTGAATACAAAAACTTGTTTTCTTGAAACCTTTCTGGTGTTATTCTTTTTTAAACCTTTCTTTAGGTTTGATCTTAAACCGATTCATTGGATTAATCTTGATCAAGCTAATTCTGGAGTGAGTCGTCTTGGTATCTAAGAGGTATCGTCATAGATTCCAAGTTTGATCTAAGAGTTATTCATCATTCTAACCAGTTCCTTGTTGGAATCATCGTTAAGTTAGGTTTACTTGTGAAAGTTTGCAAGGATCCTAGAATAACCTCAAGTTTTGCAAATCTAGCGTTATTTTAGTAGGAAATTGGTTGTTACAAGGGCACAATAAAAATAATTTATAGTACTAACATTAAATAAAAAAAATTTCCTCATCAAATTACTCTTTATTTTAGGCACTTCAATATTATTGTTTTATTGGAATTGTTTTATTGGAATGCAAGGAACTTGACTGACATTTAACAAGAACTGATAATCAACCGATAACAAATAAATTTTTATTCAAGCTTTTCAATAAGTATAATTTGTTCCATCAAAATAGGGAGGCATAGAAGCTAATTGTCCTCCACTAATACCGTTATTACCACAAGTTTGCAAAAACTCTAACAAAGTCTTAAAAAAAAAGAAAAAAAAGAAAAAAAAACTATAAGCGCAAGTGGGCCTAGATACCAATTGTTTGATTGAAATGGAGATTTAGAGTGGGTGAATAGGACTTTTAAGAATAAAATTATTTAAGTATGGTTAATTTTTCTAATTATCAAACTTTGTTGAAACAACTAATACAAGTATATAAAAAATAATTTAACTAACTATAATGGTAGTGATTTCGGCTTAGGTTAACCTAGTAAGTAGCTTTACTGTTTGCTTGACTAGCTCCATGTATGTTATGATTATTTGACATGTGCTAGTTATGTTTATCTTATCATATACGTCATGTCATTATATAAGTTATGTTATGCTATAAGTTATACTATGATATGATTATGCTATGTTATAAAACTATGTTGTGTTATCGATGTTGTATGATGCTTGAATCTCCATATGTCACGCCATGTAAACTATGTTAATATATTCTCTCTATGCCTTTGAGACATTAGAAAGTCATGTATGTTAATCAAGAAAAGTATGATAAGTACTACATATGTATATCTCATAGGAACAATATGTCAAGAAAGAATGGAGGTATGACTTGCATCATTAGTACGTGTCATTTTGATGTTATGGGACTTCATACACTTTGTATGTCACGTGGATCAGGATACTTCCTTGTTATGATTAGTACGGACGCATACACTATGATATCATGCACACCGTATTATTATACAGACTCTTTTTCCTCCATGACTTCCAGCAGCGTGAGTATACACTAGCCCGACAGACATGCCTAAGGGGTACGTATATGAACCTGCCTAGTGGGTCCATGTGAGTGTGGACCGTGTGTAGAAAAGTACTACACATTTAATTTTTTCAGGGTTGGAATGTAGAAACCAAAGCCATGATGTTCTACCAAAGGATAGGTCCACCATGATTGCATGGGTTTACATTTCTTGACTTCAATAATGGAGTTATTTACTGAGTACTTTTAAATGTTCAATCCATGTCCTACTTTTTCGAGTAAAGGTAAGACACCCTTATATGGATTATGGCGTTGCTATGAAGGCCATGGAAGTGAAGCTATGGTACTTGCATTTATATTTGGTGTAATAGCCGTTAGGTTAGATTGAGGTTGATAAGAATCACGGTGTTCTAAATGTTCCAACTGAACCTATTACACGATCTAAGGCTAAAAAGATTTAACAAGCATTTATTCTTCATCTACAAAATTGGATAGGCTCGGTTCAACAATCATTTCATGTGTTACAAGCTGATTCAATTGAGGAAGAACCATTTGGAGCTTTAGAAAGTGAATATTTGCACGGTTGAAGTAGCACATGGAGTTGCAAGCATCATTTCATGAGTTGTTCGAAAACTTATTTATTGTTTTTAATTTCTTAATTATTATAATGGAAAAAAAGGTGGAAGTTGAGTCAAATTGACTTTTTGTGGAGATTCAAGGGGATCGGGATTAAATTTCGATCACTAATTTCTTTCGTGTAGAGACTATAAATACCCACAAATTATTATGTAAAAAAGCATATTTATGATGAATGAAATCTATCTCTCAAGTTGAGACGTTCCCCCTTAGAAATCCGAGTATCATCTTTGCCATTTTTAAGTTTCATGCAATTATTGTGGTAGATTGCATCCGAGTCATTCAATTAAGCATTGATCAAGTTCGATTGTAGAGTGACTCAATTTAGAACAAGGTTCCAAATCTTGCTTTTACATCTTTGTTAATTTTTTTGATTCAAGAGTTTTTGCTTCATTAAAAACTTGATTATTGGATTGAGGATTAAGGTTGTCTTACAGTAGTGTTTGTGTTGTTTTATTTAAATTTATTTTATTTTTGTTTCCTCCGTCTTTTTGCTGTAACTTTGTGGTTTAAATGAATTTCTATAAGTCCATGACATCATTTATAAAATATTTTAAAGAATTTTTTCGCATATAAAATAATGTCATTACATGCAATAACGAACTTATTTCTATGAGGAAAATATGGTAAACCTTTAGAAATATTGATTTGTTTTTTGTTTTTTTTTCCACGTCTTGACATATTAATTAACATTTTTTATATTAATATTATTTAATTATTTAAATTTGAATTTTTTAATTATATGAAGACAAAAAAGTATAAAATGAATAAAAGAATTTTATGATTTTTCTTTAAAAAAAAAATACAATAATAACAAATAATAATTTTGAATCAAATTCCAATAGAATATACTTTAGAACTTTCAAAACCATATTTATCATTTTTATATAATTACAATTTTTCTCTAAATAACTAATCTTACCTTCTTCACATTTCACCTCATTTTTTTTAATACTTTTATAAATATTTAACCAACAGCAGTTTATAATATAAATATTTATTTTAAATTAACCTATTAAAAATAAAGAAAATGATAATTTACGTATCTAATTTAGAAATAAATTTAAACATTTTAAAATAAATAATTAAAAATGAGAAGGTTAAAGTAATTTTATATTTCAATAATTCATTGAATCTAGAATGATTCTTCTTATAATAAAAAATGAAAAAGTTTGTTACTAAATCTACCTCAAACTTCACTCAAAAAATAATTTTTCTAAATTAAACTACCTAAACAGATAAAGTCTAGCCCCCACCTCAAATACACCAGGTGAGAAATTTTGGAGATGATTTTGGCCTCCTCTTGGTCTAACAATGGAAGTGAAGTATGGAGTTGACTATCCTTTAGATATTACATGGACGACTTATTCTTATTATACCTTCTGATCATTTAGGCAATTTGTCATCCCGAACATTGTCTCAATTGATGTCAATCATAACTGTATCACTGTCGGATAGTCTGCAGTCCCACTAAAGTTATGAGGGTTACCCCTCTTGAAGTCTCGCAAGTATTATGCCTGTCTAGTTGACGACGATGCATTGACTTGTTAGGTTGATACCATTGTTTGCATAACCGCTTGTAATGATGTCATTAAGGCAATTGTGAGGTCTAGTGTGGCCTGAGGCGCCACTAGAGGTGGGGGTGACATCGTTTCATCAGGTCAATTTAACGATTCCTCGCATATCGGACCTCTTCTACCTCTTCCTCTATCTCTAGTAGGGGGTCGTCCCGTACACCCTCTTCCTCGTCCTCTAGGTGGCATAATCTATATACAGCACATAACGTACTAAGTCTATAACACTCAACTTACATACATTACATACTTCTCTTCTCACTCGCATAATTACATCCAACACATCCTTACAACTTTGCATTATCATAATAATATTAGCATACTTGACATATAACGTTTATCTTTGCATTGAACAATCATGTGAACATACCAAATATAACATGTCAAACTTTACATTATCATAATCAATCAGCCATATGTATCATTTCACTAAACAAGTCATTATCTTTAAAAAATATACTTGACGGTGACGGTACATCTGCTGGAGGACCAAGAAAGTACGTTGGACCTACATCGTAAGCTGATCTACATGATCTAAAACTTTGGGCTCTGAAACCAATTGTAATGTTCCTAATTTTCTTGCCTAAATTAGTGACATCACCACATGCATGCATTAAATAAAATATGCAGAAATTCATAATAACAATCTAAAAATGAAGCCACAACTTACACATTTAATTCAAAACAAGAAATTTGAAATAACAGTCTTTTAACATGAAAATGAAATAAATCACCTATCAACTACTAGAAGTAAATCAATGCATGCTACTACCCTATCTTGACTTCCACCGTCATCCGTACAGGCGCGCTTTGCCTTTACCTAAAAAATATAAGGGTGACATGTGGCTTGAGTATGTTAAGAAATACTCAGTAAGTCACATCACTGTTGGGGTTAGCATTGTAACCACACACATAACATGATTGGGACCTATTCTTTTAAATCGTAACATGGTCTTGGATTATTTTCAATTCTGGGCAGGTTGAATGTGTGTACTTCCCCACACACGGCCCACGTACGCGCACATGGACCCACCAGGCAGGCTCATATGCGTACTCCCTTGGTCTGACTTGGTCAAACATAACACATTACACGTCGTCAAATGCTCAGAAAAGGAAAGACCCGCATGATATCATAACGAACATAAATATCGAAGGTACGTGTCCGTACTAACATAACGGAGAAGTATCCCGATGCACATGACATGCATACATGCATGAGGTCTCCATGATTTACATTCATAACATAGCATTATCATCATTTCCTATCTCCTTTCATCCATGAATTAATCATATATGCATTATATATACATGACAATCATCATATTATCCATCACATAACTTCACATGGCAAGACATGACATGACATACATAACATTTTATTTCATTCATGACATAGCGTAATGGATATCAGTTGCATACATTACATAGCATCATATGTCAATACAAAGAGCACATAAGCATAGCATAAAATAATATAGGATTTCAAAAATAAGTACAAAAAGAAATCTAGACTCAAGTATGATGGGAATCCCTATAGCAAACAACTCATGTGTACCTCCGCCTCGACCGCTACATCAAGCTCACGTTGCAACCCTAGACAGGGTAAATAGAATTTTAACAGTAAAATTATTTAAGTATGCTTAGTTTTTTTAATTATTAAACTTTTTGAAAATAACCAAAAAAAGGTTACTTATTACCATAAGTATATAAAAAAATAATTCAATTTAAAAAAAATAAACAATTAAAAACTTATATGCACTAAATCACAATAATAATTTTAAAATTAAATAGGAAAGAGTTAGAAAATATAACCGTTTTAATAGTTAAGTAATTTAAGAAATCTTATATTTTTTTTTATGTAGTTTGTACGAATCTTATATATTATCATATTTAGTTTTTAGAGATCAATTATCTAATATGTAACTACTTGAAGTTATCTATAAATAAATCCTAGCGGTCGTGAGTTTTCCATCCTAGTGTTTCCATGTATATTTCTCTTTACATATTCTCTCTTTTGTTCTTTATGTTCTTCATCTAGATTGAGTGTCTAAGTTGTGTGATCCTAATAGTAGTGCTCCTATTCTTATCAACGAACTTGTGATAGAGTACCGTTGAGCTTGACTTGAATTGGTTTGATAGGGTAGTGTTTTGAGGTTTGATCATGTTTAATGTCATTATCATGTGTGAAAATGGTCAGAAGCCTCCCAACAAGTTCTTTGTTCCATAAATTACCTTGAGAGAGCGAGAGACCACACAAGTAACTTAATGGTTGGTCGACATATGAGGTTGCTCCCCTAGATTTCATTATGGCATTATGGTCATGTGAAGGGATTGTTAATCTTTCACATAAGATTTTAAGGTTCCATTCATATTGCCATAGTGTCCCTCGTGTGTTAAAACTTATACGAGGTTGCGTTTCACATATTCACAGATATCGATGATCACAACCTAGAAAGTAAGCAAGCTAAGTAAGGTGAACTATCCACGATTGAATTTGTCACATGTATGAAAATTATGCTTTAGGAACTTCGGATCTACCAAAAGCTTAGATTAGTGGTAGAACCCATGCCTAAGTTTCATAGAGTCCAAAACTAAGCCCATGGTGCCAAACTAGTTTATGGATGAGATTATAAGCCAGAAGTTGGTTACTATTTTTATACTCACCCCAGTTATTATTTTTTGAGGTTCGGAGTAGTCAAAAGGTATGCAATGATAGAGAAGTATCCACATGAGTGGTTAGTTCTCCTAGTGGTGTTTTGAGTAAGTTTTATACTCACCCCTAGTCCCTTAGTTCCTAGTCTTGTATTTAACTCAAACTGATATTTTGATACGTAAATGTATGCATATATTTTTAATACTTGTTTTAAAAGAAAATTTTATCGTATTATTTTACTTGTGTGTCAATCTACATTGTGACTCATGATTTAAAGCTTTGGAAAGCAAGTCATGACATATATTTGCATCATTTCTTTGAGCCATATTTTTAATGTGGGACTTCATACATGTTGTATGTCACATGGGTAGGGATTAGTTCTCCAATATGTTACAGATGCATATATCATATTATTATACATGCTCATTTCTTTTTTATTTATTTTTCGTAGCGTGAGCATGCACTAGCTCATAGTTAGGTCGATGAGATAAGTTAACCATGTTTTAAATAAAATAGTATATTTTTGTATATGTTGAGGATATTTAGCCTTGAATTATGGTTTAACATATGTATCATATTTGATATAGCCAAACATATTCTATGATTGAGAATATTTAACCTTGTTTAGAATAGTATCATATTTGACCCTTTATAATAGGCAATATTGTATATTGGTCTTTCCATTTCCTTTCTAATTTTCATTTAGTTTGTAATTTATTTGATTAGGTATCGTAGTTTTAGCAAATATGGTAAATATATATGATATTCAAATATATTGTTCTAGATTTGACAAAAATATCTCAAAATCATCGTATGCCCTAGGGTTAGGTCAAATGTGCCCAGTGTCACGGTCCTACATTTTTGACCGTGCAGCGTCGTGATCCTGACACAACCACGACCAGCCTTAAGGAGAATTAAGCCCCATATATATTTTTCGTCCCGGCTTTGTGGCTTCGTCGAACCTTAGGCGATGTTTGTCTTCGCCCATCGGACGTCGCTTGTGCGGAATCCAAGCTTGTCCAACCACACACGCCGCCTGCGCGTGCATGTTCAATCGTCTGCGACACAACCGACTTGCTCCTACACTAGGCCAAGTCATCCGGCTCGACCTTGCCTCTGCTCGGGCCAAGGTCTCTCAATACAACGTCGCATCTTATCTAGTCATCTTGATCCCCATCGACAGGGTCCATATGTCTTGACGCCATCCCGAGTCTCGGGATGTTGTCGGCCATCATGACTCGCTCGGTCATGTCATCGAGAATGGGCCCGCGTGTCTTTCATCTCATCGGGACTTCCCGAACATCCATCCATCCGGGCTATATCGAGGCATAGGCCCTCACGTGCCCATGCCGAGTCATTTACGAATACCGTACCGGATAGCGGGTGTATGTAGCAACCTCCGACACGCGGGCTGGGGCGCAATACCGGCACACCTGTGCCGCCCGGTACTGTCCTTGAAAAACCCATTTCAAAGGAAGTCGCCCGAGACACTCGTCTCGACACGCTCGCCCACACTGTGACACACGTATGTGCCACAGGGTAGCTCACTTAGGCCACAGGGCCCAGGGGTGGTGGAGAGCTAACACCATGGTACCCCCTATAGTACATTCTGAGCCATTTTCAATCTACCAGGAGTAGACATGATTTTTGTGAACGGTCATACGGTGTCGTGCATTGTTCGTCCGATGTCCGATTGACATCAAATTTGGCGAGCATTCATATTTCATATGGACGGACTTAACTCCCGAACCGCATGACCAAATTCCTTCCGGAACCCCGACTTTCGAGGTTAAGGCCCGGGGCCCTACCCGGCCCTTCAACAAGCCTATCTTTGTCCCTCATGTCTATTCTAATGTCTTTGTCTTGCTTATGTCTCAGCTTGTCTTTATAGTGCCCACTTAGCGTGGTGGTGTGTTGGATGATGCATCGTCCTCCTCGATCGCATAAATGCCTTTCGGTTCCTCAATCTCGCTAGAGCAGGATAGTATTTCTCACAAAATTCACGTTTGAACGCCGCCCATGAGATTGGGGCTCCACCAGCCTCCATTTTCGGCTTCTTTGATTTCCACCAAAAATGGGCTGGTCCTTCCAGCAAATACGTAGCACACAACACCTTATAATTCTCAGGACAGTTGAAGAATGCAAACTTTGTTTCAACACATTCTAACCACCATTCCGCCGCCTCAGGATCAGTCCCCTTTCCTCCAAAAGTTGGCGGGGCAAGTTTCATAAAATCTCGTATATACTCACTTTCCTCGGTCATACATCATCGCCCATAGGTTACTACCCGCGGTGGTGCCTCTGTCGAACTTGTGGGAGGTATTGTTGTCTGAACACCTACTCCTGGTGCTTCAGGCACTAGAGTCGCCTGGCTAGATACCGGTGCTGTCGGACCCGCCTGGCTTCCAAGACCAGCAAGGGCTGCCTGCACTGCTTGATCCACTCGGCTCTGCATCGCCTGATCTACTCGACTCTCAATCAATGACTGCAATGCCTCCAAAGTAATCACAACAGCCGGCTGGTCTCTCGATGCCGACGGAGCAACAGACTCTGGAACTGCCTCTGCTGGAGCAGTTCCTACTACAGCAGCTTGCTCCTCATTTCCTGAGTCCACATTGGACGTACCAGGGTCTAAATTCTTACATACCACCATATCTGTCACACACACGTAATTAAGTGGTCATAATCAATTCTTTTAAACTTTTCATACTATTCTTCCATACAATTTAGTCATGCATCACTTACCTGACCGAGGCGAGATACCGCTGAGCTGGACTAAAGGAATCCATACTGTCTATTCTAGACTGTCTACAGAACCTATATCCTAGGCTCTGATACCAACTTGTAACACCCGCTCTTCGACAATGCGAATTACAGGAGTTACCAATAACACCGACAACCAATTATAATATTTCCAAAACATTTTTTTTTACTAACATTGAGTAAAATGTTTAAAACCAATACTATTTAAAACATTAACCACCAACATAAATTTTCAAACAGCGAAAGCATATATACATAAGCAGACCCTGACATGGATTCCCAATAGTCTCTAGCCCGTTGGTCTCGACCTCGATTGGCCTGCATCTACTAAATCTGGAAAGAAAAGTAACAATAATTTTGATGAGTAATTAAAATTACCCAGTAAGTAGCTAACTTAACTCTCATGAGTCATAACTAATCTTTCCAGGTGTTTTAAAGTTTTATTCGCCATTGACTCCTAGTTTCTCTTACTAGGGTCATATGTTCATTAATGAGGTATCTCAGCTACCTCCAACTTAGGTAACTAACTCTATCTCGATATGCTTATCTAGAATTTTCGGACTCGTATGTAAGACTCGCTCTCGGTCAAATACGGTCCGTCTACTAATTTCTCTGGCGGCCTGTTTATCTAATATACCAACGGTCAGGAGTACTCATGCTCCCTGACTTAGCACACAGCGCGTTGGTCAGGAATTCCGCGGGAATTAGTAGACTATACTACTCATATAAATGAGCCATGACGCTCAATCTATAAGCATATCTTAGAGTCATAACCTTTCCATTAACCTAAACATTATACTCACATCTGATACATGCTTTCATATGTTCAACACATAGAACATTCCATTAATCATTTATAACATGCTTACATCACAAGCAAGCAGTTACAACATACAGATAGACATTCAATATCAGCAAAGCACATATTATCATACTAAGCTCTTATTCATGTAAACAACATACTCACATGTTGTAAAACTAGTTAAGAACTAGTTTAAAGAACGATATGCTACTTACCTGGTTTTGAACCCCTTTTTTTTCTTCAATGTACGTCTAACAGGGTATTTCAACACAATATCCTCCAATCAGACCTATATTTCACAATTTTCACGGTAAGTACATGTCAATCCAGATAGAACAGGTCAAAACTAGTCGAACGGGACAAACAGGAAGCCAAAATGATGTCTCACGCGCCTTCACGCGCCCTTACACGCGGGGAAATGTTTTCTCACGCGCCTGATCTACAAACAGTCGCACTCTCACTCGCAGGCTCCCACGCGCCTCGCGTGTCTCTCACGCGCCTCGTCTTCTTCCTCACGTTTTCTGCAATTTTCCAACTTTTCCATTAATACCGATTACGTCCCGAAGCTATATTCCACCTCTACAACCCGTATTTCGTCCCGACTTCTTCTACAACTTTATCGATCTCCTCATTACGATTCTAACAAGCTCTATTTCATAACTTATTACGTAGTAAAAACCAAGATATCGGGATATAAGGATTCGGTAAAATGGGTTTTGCATTACCTTCGTATAAACGTTCGATTCAGCTCGTCGCCGTGTCTCCTCCTCAAGTAATACTCAAAAAACTTCTTTTTCCTTACTCTCAATCGACAGTCGAATTTAATCGATCCAAACTCACGCTAAATAACAACAAAATCTCAGATTTTCCTTCTCTGTTTTCTGGGTTTCGTTTCTTCTTCTTTGTTTTCGTTTTCGTTTTTTTTTTTTTTTTTTTTTTAATCTCACACCATCTCTCTCATTTCTACCACCCTTCAGCACCACCACACACCTCCACCTTTCTCTCTTTCCACCCATAAACCACCTGTCCATTCCTTCTTTCTCCATGGCAGCAGCTTCAAGCTGCTGCTGTCTTTTTTTTTTTTTTTTTTTTTTTTTTAATTAATTAATTAATTAATTAATATTATTATTATTAAATACAAAACGTTAATTCCAAAATTACATTATACATTATATATATTTTTAAGATTATTACAATTCTACCCTCCTTTTAAGAACTTTCGTTCTCGAAAGTTTCTAACTCTACAAACAAGTGCGGAAATTCTCGTTTAAACTCCTCCTCTCGTTCCCAAGTAGCTTCACTAACTTGCTGATTCTTCCATAAAACTTTAACAAAAGGAATATCTCTGTTACGCAAAGATCTTACTTCCCGCTCCAAAATTTTATAGTTGTTGTTCTTTATAGCTTAAGTCCTCCTCTAACTCCAAGTTTTCATAACGAATAATATGCATAGGATCTGCAACATACCTCCTCAGATCGAAACATGAAAAACATTATGTACAGCATCCAACGCTGGTGGTAATGCCAACCTGTAAGCTACTGGGGCCAACCCTTTCGAGGATTTCGAAAGGTCCAATAAAGCGCGGGCTAAGCTTTCCCCTCTTACCAAAACGCAAAACACCACGAACTGGTGCAATTTTTAGGAACACATGGTCCCCCACCTTGAACTCTAGGTCCTTCCTCCTTACATCAGCATAACTCTTCTGACGACTTTGGGCGGTCAAAATTCGCTTCCTAATCTTCTGTATTGCCTCATTGGTCGTCCGTAGTAAATCTGGACCCAACAACGTTTTTTACTACCTACCTCCTCCCAATAAATCGGAGTTCGACACCTCCGTCCATAAAGTGCCTCAAACGGAGCCATTTGAATGGTTGCCTGATAACTGTTGTTATAGGCAAATTCCACCAAATATAGGTAGGTGTCCCAACTGCCAGCAAAATCAAGTACACATGCTCGCAACATGTCCTCGAGAATCTGATTTAGTCTCTCTGTCTGTCCATCTGTCTGAGGATGGAACGCTGTACTAAACTTTAATTGTGTACCAAGGGCTTCCTGTAGACTCTTCCAGAATCGAGAAGTAAACCATGCATCCCTATCTGACACAACAGAAACTGGCACACCATGCAATCTTACAATTTCCTTTAAATATAATTGTGCCCACTTGTCCACTGAATACGCGGACTTCCCAGGTATAAAATGAGCTGTCTTAGTCAATCTATCCACAACAACTCATATCACTGTAAACCCTAACTGGGTTCTAGGCAGTCTTGTAATAAAATCCATGGTCACCTCTTCCCACTTCCACTGGGGCACATTCAGAGGTTGCAATAGTCCAGCAGGTTTCTGTCTAGGTGCCTTAACTTGTTGACAAGTTAAACACCTACTCACATATTCAGCAACATCTTTCTTCATCCCAGGCCACCAGAAGCATGTCTTCAAATCCTGATACATCTTTGTGGCACCTGAATGTACGGTATAGGGAGACTCATGTGCCTCAGATAGAATCTTTCTCTTGATCTCTACATCGTTTGGCACACAAGTTCGATTCCGCCACTTCAAACATCCATCGTCTGTCACCAAGAAATCCTTGACTCGTTCGGTCTCAAGTTGCTTCACGACTTTCGCAAAATAAGGGTCTCTCTGCTGACCCTGACTAATTTGTTTCTGCAACGTCGGGCAGATAGTCATAAGAGCTAGCTGAGCTGTCGCTTCCCCGACCAGCATAGCTATCTGAGCTTGTTCAAACTCCATCTGAATGTTGGGTTGTCTCGTCAACATTACAGATGAGTGAGCTATCTTACGACTCAAGGCATCAGCCACTACATTAGCTTTACCCGGATGATGTAGGATCTCCACATCATAATCTTTCACTAACTCCAACCAACGACGTTGCCTCATGTTAAGCTCTTTCTGGGTGAATAGATATTTGAGACTCTTATGATCTGTATATACTTGTATCTTCTCACCATACAGATAATGTCTCCATATCTTCAAAGCAAACACCACAGCAGCCAACTCTAAATCATGAGTTGGGTAGTTGCGCTCATAATCCTTCAACTGCCGAGAGGCATAAGCAATAACTCTTCCATTCTGCATAAGCACGCAACCCAACCCATTCTTAGAGGCATCACTGTAAATTACTAGATTCCCAGTACCGTCGGGTACAGTAAGCACTAGGGATGACGCTAGTCTTTCCTTGAGTTCTTGAAAACTCCTTTCACAAGCTCGACTCCAATCAAATTTCTTTCCTTTGCGAGTTAACTGAGTTAAAGGTGCTGCAATTTTTGCGAAGTCCTGAATAAATCGCCTGTAGTATCCTGCTAAACCCAGGAAACTTCTCACCTCAGTAACGGTAGTTGGTCGAGCCCAACCTATAACTGCCTCTACCTTTGCTGGATCAACAGCTATACCGTTCTTGGATACCACATGACCAAGAAATACTACCTTCTGAAGCCAAAACTCACATTTCGAGAATTTGGCAAACAACCTTTGTTCACGTAGAACCAAGAAAACTTTCCTCAAATGTTCTACATGTTCCTCATTTGTCTTGGAATAAACCAAGATATCATCAATGAACACAATGACAGAAGAATCCAGAAAATCCTGGAATACCCGATTCATCAGCTCCATAAATACTGCAGGGGCATTGGTCAAGCCAAAGGACATCACGACGAACTCATAGTGCCCATATCGAGTACGAAAAGCCGTCTTCGGTATGTCCTCCGCTTTGACTCGTATCTGGTGATAACCAGAACGTAGATCAATCTTCGAAAACACTGCTGCCCCTTGGAGCTGGTCAAACAAGTCGTCAATTCGTGGCAAGGGATACTTATTTTTAATGGTCACCTTATTCAGCTCCATATAATCAAGGCAAAGACGGAGTGTACCGTCCTTCTTCTTCACAAACAACACTGGAGCTCCCCATGGTGACACACTAGGTCGTATGAACCCCTGGTTCAATAACTCCTGTAGTTGCAGCTTCAACTCTTTCAATTCTGCGGGAGCCATCCTATAAGGAGCTTTAGAGATAGGTGTTGTTCCTGGTTCAAGTTCAATGCCAAAGTTGACTTCCCGCTCTGGTGGCAAACCAGGCAACTCATCAGGGAAGACATCCAGGAACTCATTCACCACAGGTACAGCTGTTCCATCTGTATCAACTCGCCTAATTTCAACCACACTAGCTAGGAATGCCACAGCACCGTGACTGATCAACTTCCTAGCCTTTAAAGCAGGTATTGTCTTGGGAACACTTCCCGGCTTCGTACCCTGAAACCGGAAGCTGTTTCCCGTCGGGAGGTGAAAAACTATCTCCTTCTTATAACAATCGATACTGGCATGATGAGCAGATAGCCAATCCATGCCCAAAATAATGTCGTAATCATACATATCTAGCACCATTAACAACACGTCTAATGGTTGGCCAGATACTTCTACTTTATCCAGTTTCACTTTTTCACGAGTCATCAATATGACTCCTGAAGATGTAGAGACCAGAACCTCATAACCTAAAGACTCTATTTGAAGTCGGGCTTGACGAACAAACGATAATGATATAAAAGAATGCATCGAGCCAGAATCAAACACAGTATAAGCAAAGTAGCCATAAATAGGCAAAGTACCTGTCACCACCGTGCTGGCATCCTCTGCTGCCTTGCTCGTCGTGGCAAAGGCTTTGCCTCGAGCCTGAGGCGGTCCCCCAGCACTCGACTGACCTCCTCCTCCTCCTGGAGCGGGTCTCTCGGGGCGTATCACATTAGGATTCTTTGCATTACGACACACTCTGGCGAGATGATCAGTCTTACCACAGTTATAACATGTCTTGTCAGCAGCATTACAAAATCCCATATGAGTCAACCCACACTTACTGCAAACTGCCTTTCCCTCACCTGAGGAAGGCCGACGGTCTACTCGTCGCGATACTGCCTGTTGTTGGGAACCCGAGGATATTTGAGTAAATTTTCGTTTACCGCTTGGTCGTACCTGACTGCTGGAACCCTGATTATTTCTCGGGGTGGTAGCATCTAATTTCACAGCAGCATTATAAGCAGTAACGTAATCTTGAGAAGCATGGGCAGACACGGATCCCTGTATCTCCTGTCTCAAACCCTGGATAAAGAGATCCGTCTTCTCTTCCTCAGTAGCAACCATAAGAGGAACGAATCTAGATAATCGAGTAAATTCCGCCTCATATTCCTCTACCGACCTATTACCCTGCTCCAATTGCATAAATGCCTTTCGGTTCCTCAATCTCGCTTGAGCAGGATAGTATTTCTCACAAAATTCACGTTTGAACGCCGCCCATGAGATTGGGGCTCCACCAGCCTCCATTTTCGGCTTCTTTGATTTCCACCAAAAATGGGCTGGTCCTTCCAGCAAATACGTAGCACACAACACCTTATAATTCTCAGGACAGTTGAAGAATGCAAACTTTGTTTCAACACATTCTAACCACCATTCCGCCGCCTCAGGATCAGTCCCCTTTCCTCCAAAAGTTGGCGGGGCAAGTTTCATAAAATCTCGTATATACTCACTTTCCTCGGTCATACATCATCGCCCATAGGTTACTACCCGCGGTGGTGCCTCTGTCGAACTTGTGGGAGGTATTGTTGTCTGAACACCTACTCCTGGTGCTTCAGGCACTAGAGTCGCCTGGCTAGATACCGGTGCTGTCGGACCCGCCTGGCTTCCAAGACCAGCAAGGGCTGCCTGCACTGCTTGATCCACTCGGCTCTGCATCGCCTGATCTACTCGACTCTCAATCAATGACTGCAATGCCTCCAAAGTAATCACAACAGCCGGCTGGTCTCTCGATGCCGACGGAGCAACAGACTCTGGAACTGCCTCTGCTGGAGCAGTTCCTACTACAGCTTGCTCCTCATTTCCTGAGTCCACATTGGACGTACCAGGGTCTAAATTCTTACATACCACCATATCTGTCACACACGTAATTAAGTGGTCATAATCAATTCTTTTAAACTTTTCATACTATTCTTCCATACAATTTAGTCATGCATCACTTACCTGACCGAGGCGAGATACCGCTGAGCTGGACTAAAGGAATCCATACTGTCTATTCTAGACTGTCTACAGAACCTATATCCTAGGCTCTGATACCAACTTGTAACACCCGCTCTTCGACAATGCGAATTACAGGAGTTACCAATAACACCGACAACCAATTATAATATTTCCAAAACATTTTTTTTTACTAACATTGAGTAAAATGTTTAAAACCAATACTATTTAAAACATTAACCACCAACATAAATTTTCAAACAGCGAAAGCATATATACATAAGCAGACCCTGACATGGATTCCCAATAGTCTCTAGCCCGTTGGTCTCGACCTCGATTGGCCTGCATCTACTAAATCTGGAAAGAAAAGTAACAATAATTTTGATGAGTAATTAAAATTACCCAGTAAGTAGCTAACTTAACTCTCATGAGTCATAACTAATCTTTCCAGGTGTTTTAAAGTTTTATTCGCCATTGACTCCTAGTTTCTCTTACTAGGGTCATATGTTCATTAATGAGGTATCTCAGCTACCTCCAACTTAGGTAACTAACTCTATCTCGATATGCTTATCTAGAATTTTCGGACTCGTATGTAAGACTCGCTCTCGGTCAAATACGGTCCGTCTACTAATTTCTCTGGCGGCCTGTTTATCTAATATACCAACGGTCAGGAGTACTCATGCTCCCTGACTTAGCACACAGCGCGTTGGTCAGGAATTCCGCGGGAATTAGTAGACTATACTACTCATATAAATGAGCCATGACGCTCAATCTATAAGCATATCTTAGAGTCATAACCTTTCCATTAACCTAAACATTATACTCACATCTGATACATGCTTTCATATGTTCAACACATAGAACATTCCATTAATCATTTATAACATGCTTACATCACAAGCAAGCAGTTACAACATACAGATAGACATTCAATATCAGCAAAGCACATATTATCATACTAAGCTCTTATTCATGTAAACAACATACTCACATGTTGTAAAACTAGTTAAGAACTAGTTTAAAGAACGATATGCTACTTACCTGGTTTTGAACCCCTTTTTTTTCTTCAATGTACGTCTAACAGGGTATTTCAACACAAT
The DNA here is from genome assembly GCA_033971965.1 of Cucurbita ficifolia. Classification (NCBI taxonomy): domain Eukaryota; kingdom Viridiplantae; phylum Streptophyta; class Magnoliopsida; order Cucurbitales; family Cucurbitaceae; genus Cucurbita; species Cucurbita ficifolia. The sequence goes on from CM066974.1 coordinate 4,824,060, forward strand.
ATCCTCCAATCAGACCTATATTTCACAATTTTCACGGTAAGTACATGTCAATCCAGATAGAACAGGTCAAAACTAGTCGAACGGGACAAACAGGAAGCCAAAATGATGTCTCACGCGCCTTCACGCGCCCTTACACGCGGGAAATGTTTTCTCACGCGCCTGATCTACAAACAGTCGCACTCTCACTCGCAGGCTCCCACGCGCCTCGCGTGTCTCTCACGCGCCTCGTCTTCTTCCTCACGTTTTCTGCAATTTTCCAACTTTTCCATTAATACCGATTACGTCCCGAAGCTATATTCCACCTCTACAACCCGTATTTCGTCCCGACTTCTTCTACAACTTTATCGATCTCCTCATTACGATTCTAACAAGCTCTATTTCATAACTTATTACGTAGTAAAAACCAAGATATCGGGATATAAGGATTCGGTAAAATGGGTTTTGCATTACCTTCGTATAAACGTTCGATTCAGCTCGTCGCCGTGTCTCCTCCTCAAGTAATACTCAAAAAACTTCTTTTTCCTTACTCTCAATCGACAGTCGAATTTAATCGATCCAAACTCACGCTAAATAACAACAAAATCTCAGATTTTCCTTCTCTGTTTTCTGGGTTTCGTTTCTTCTTCTTTGTTTTCGTTTTCGTTTTTTTTTTTTTTTTTAATCTCACACCATCTCTCTCATTTCTACCACCCTTCAGCACCACCACACACCTCCACCTTTCTCTCTTTCCACCCATAAACCACCTGTCCATTCCTTCTTTCTCCATGGCAGCAGCTTCAAGCTGCTGCTGTCTTTTTTTTTTTTTTTTTTTTTTTTAATTAATTAATTAATTAATTAATTAATATTATTATTATTAAATACAAAACGTTAATTCCAAAATTACATTATACATTATATATTTTTAAGATTATTACAATTCTACCCTCCTTTTAAGAACTTTCGTTCTCGAAAGTTTCTAACTCTACAAACAAGTGCGGAAATTCTCGTTTAAACTCCTCCTCTCGTTCCCAAGTAGCTTCACTAACTTGCTGATTCTTCCATAAAACTTTAACAAAAGGAATATCTCTGTTACGCAAAGATCTTACTTCCCGCTCCAAAATTTTAATAGGTTGTTCTTTATAGCTTAAGTCCTCCTCTAACTCCAAGTTTTCATAACGAATAATATGCATAGGATCTGCAACATACCTCCTCAGATCGAAACATGAAAAACATTATGTACAGCATCCAACGCTGGTGGTAATGCCAACCTGTAAGCTACTGGGCCAACCCTTTCGAGGATTTCGAAAGGTCCAATAAAGCGCGGGCTAAGCTTTCCCCTCTTACCAAAACGCAAAACACCACGAACTGGTGCAATTTTTAGGAACACATGGTCCCCCACCTTGAACTCTAGGTCCTTCCTCCTTACATCAGCATAACTCTTCTGACGACTTTGGGCGGTCAAAATTCGCTTCCTAATCTTCTGTATTGCCTCATTGGTCGTCCGTAGTAAATCTGGACCCAACAACGTTTTACTACCTACCTCCTCCCAATAAATCGGAGTTCGACACCTCCGTCCATAAAGTGCCTCAAACGGAGCCATTTGAATGGTTGCCTGATAACTGTTGTTATAGGCAAATTCCACCAAATATAGGTAGGTGTCCCAACTGCCAGCAAAATCAAGTACACATGCTCGCAACATGTCCTCGAGAATCTGATTTAGTCTCTCTGTCTGTCCATCTGTCTGAGGATGGAACGCTGTACTAAACTTTAATTGTGTACCAAGGGCTTCCTGTAGACTCTTCCAGAATCGAGAAGTAAACCATGCATCCCTATCTGACACAACAGAAACTGGCACACCATGCAATCTTACAATTTCCTTTAAATATAATTGTGCCCACTTGTCCACTGAATACGCGGACTTCCCAGGTATAAAATGAGCTGTCTTAGTCAATCTATCCACAACAACTCATATCACTGTAAACCCTAACTGGGTTCTAGGCAGTCTTGTAATAAAATCCATGGTCACCTCTTCCCACTTCCACTGGGGCACATTCAGAGGTTGCAATAGTCCAGCAGGTTTCTGTCTAGGTGCCTTAACTTGTTGACAAGTTAAACACCTACTCACATATTCAGCAACATCTTTCTTCATCCCAGGCCACCAGAAGCATGTCTTCAAATCCTGATACATCTTTGTGGCACCTGAATGTACGGTATAGGGAGACTCATGTGCCTCAGATAGAATCTTTCTCTTGATCTCTACATCGTTTGGCACACAAGTTCGATTCCGCCACTTCAAACATCCATCGTCTGTCACCAAGAAATCCTTGACTCGTTCGGTCTCAAGTTGCTTCACGACTTTCGCAAAATAAGGGTCTCTCTGCTGACCCTGACTAATTTGTTTCTGCAACGTCGGGCAGATAGTCATAAGAGCTAGCTGAGCTGTCGCTTCCCCGACCAGCATAGCTATCTGAGCTTGTTCAAACTCCATCTGAATGTTGGGTTGTCTCGTCAACATTACAGATGAGTGAGCTATCTTACGACTCAAGGCATCAGCCACTACATTAGCTTTACCCGGATGATGTAGGATCTCCACATCATAATCTTTCACTAACTCCAACCAACGACGTTGCCTCATGTTAAGCTCTTTCTGGGTGAATAGATATTTGAGACTCTTATGATCTGTATATACTTGTATCTTCTCACCATACAGATAATGTCTCCATATCTTCAAAGCAAACACCACAGCAGCCAACTCTAAATCATGAGTTGGGTAGTTGCGCTCATAATCCTTCAACTGCCGAGAGGCATAAGCAATAACTCTTCCATTCTGCATAAGCACGCAACCCAACCCATTCTTAGAGGCATCACTGTAAATTACTAGATTCCCAGTACCGTCGGGTACAGTAAGCACTAGGGATGACGCTAGTCTTTCCTTGAGTTCTTGAAAACTCCTTTCACAAGCTCGACTCCAATCAAATTTCTTTCCTTTGCGAGTTAACTGAGTTAAAGGTGCTGCAATTTTTGCGAAGTCCTGAATAAATCGCCTGTAGTATCCTGCTAAACCCAGGAAACTTCTCACCTCAGTAACGGTAGTTGGTCGAGCCCAACCTATAACTGCCTCTACCTTTGCTGGATCAACAGCTATACCGTTCTTGGATACCACATGACCAAGAAATACTACCTTCTGAAGCCAAAACTCACATTTCGAGAATTTGGCAAACAACCTTTGTTCACGTAGAACCAAGAAAACTTTCCTCAAATGTTCTACATGTTCCTCATCATTTGTCTTGGAATAAACCAAGATATCATCAATGAACACAATGACAGAAGAATCCAGAAAATCCTGGAATACCCGATTCATCAGCTCCATAAATACTGCAGGGGCATTGGTCAAGCCAAAGGACATCACGACGAACTCATAGTGCCCATATCGAGTACGAAAAGCCGTCTTCGGTATGTCCTCCGCTTTGACTCGTATCTGGTGATAACCAGAACGTAGATCAATCTTCGAAAACACTGCTGCCCCTTGGAGCTGGTCAAACAAGTCGTCAATTCGTGGCAAGGGATACTTATTTTTAATGGTCACCTTATTCAGCTCCATATAATCAAGGCAAAGACGGAGTGTACCGTCCTTCTTCTTCACAAACAACACTGGAGCTCCCCATGGTGACACACTAGGTCGTATGAACCCCTGGTTCAATAACTCCTGTAGTTGCAGCTTCAACTCTTTCAATTCTGCGGGAGCCATCCTATAAGGAGCTTTAGAGATAGGTGTTGTTGTTCCTGGTTCAAGTTCAATGCCAAAGTTGACTTCCCGCTCTGGTGGCAAACCAGGCAACTCATCAGGGAAGACATCCAGGAACTCATTCACCACAGGTACAGCTGTTCCATCTGTATCAACTCGCCTAATTTCAACCACACTAGCTAGGAATGCCACAGCACCGTGACTGATCAACTTCCTAGCCTTTAAAGCAGGTATTGTCTTGGGAACACTTCCCGGCTTCGTACCCTGAAACCGGAAGCTGTTTCCCGTCGGGAGGTGAAAAACTATCTCCTTCTTATAACAATCGATACTGGCATGATGAGCAGATAGCCAATCCATGCCCAAAATAATGTCGTAATCATACATATCTAGCACCATTAACAACACGTCTAATGGTTGGCCAGATACTTCTACTTTATCCAGTTTCACTTTTTCACGAGTCATCAATATGACTCCTGAAGATGTAGAGACCAGAACCTCATAACCTAAAGACTCTATTTGAAGTCGGGCTTGACGAACAAACGATAATGATATAAAAGAATGCATCGAGCCAGAATCAAACACAGTATAAGCAAAGTAGCCATAAATAGGCAAAGTACCTGTCACCACCGTGCTGGCATCCTCTGCTGCCTTGCTCGTCGTGGCAAAGGCTTTGCCTCGAGCCTGAGGCGGTCCCCCAGCACTCGACTGACCTCCTCCTCCTCCTGGAGCGGGTCTCTCGGGGCGTATCACATTAGGATTCTTTGCATTACGACACACTCTGGCGAGATGATCAGTCTTACCACAGTTATAACATGTCTTGTCAGCAGCATTACAAAATCCCATATGAGTCAACCCACACTTACTGCAAACTGCCTTTCCCTCACCTGAGGAAGGCCGACGGTCTACTCGTCGCGATACTGCCTGTTGTTGGGAACCCGAGGATATTTGAGTAAATTTTCGTTTACCGCTTGGTCGTACCTGACTGCTGGAACCCTGATTATTTCTCGGGGTGGTAGCATCTAATTTCACAGCAGCATTATAAGCAGTAACGTAATCTTGAGAAGCATGGGCAGACACGGATCCCTGTATCTCCTGTCTCAAACCCTGGATAAAGAGATCCGTCTTCTCTTCCTCAGTAGCAACCATAAGAGGAACGAATCTAGATAATCGAGTAAATTCCGCCTCATATTCCTCTACCGACCTATTACCCTGCTCCAATTGCATAAATGCCTTTCGGTTCCTCAATCTCGCTTGAGCAGGATAGTATTTCTCACAAAATTCACGTTTGAACGCCGCCCATGAGATTGGGGCTCCACCAGCCTCCATTTTCGGCTTCTTTGATTTCCACCAAAAATGGGCTGGTCCTTCCAGCAAAATACGTAGCACACAACACCTTATAATTCTCAGGACAGTTGAAGAATGCAAACTTTGTTTCAACACATTCTAACCACCATTCCGCCGCCTCAGGATCAGTCCCCTTTCCTCCAAAAGTTGGCGGGGCAAGTTTCATAAAATCTCGTATATACTCACTTTCCTCGGTCATACATCATCGCCCATAGGTTACTACCCGCGGTGGTGCCTCTGTCGAACTTGTGGGAGGTATTGTTGTCTGAACACCTACTCCTGGTGCTTCAGGCACTAGAGTCGCCTGGCTAGATACCGGTGCTGTCGGACCCGCCTGGCTTCCAAGACCAGCAAGGGCTGCCTGCACTGCTTGATCCACTCGGCTCTGCATCGCCTGATCTACTCGACTCTCAATCAATGACTGCAATGCCTCCAAAGTAATCACAACAGCCGGCTGGTCTCTCGATGCCGACGGAGCAACAGACTTTGGAACTGCCTCTGCTGGAGCAGTTCCTACTACAGCTTGCTCCTCATTTCCTGAGTCCACATTGGACGTACCAGGGTCTAAATTCTTACATACCACCATATCTGTCACACACGTAATTAAGTGGTCATAATCAATTCTTTTAAACTTTTCATACTATTCTTCCATACAATTTAGTCATGCATCACTTACCTGACCGAGGCGAGATACCGCTGAGCTGGACTAAAGGAATCCATACTGTCTATTCTAGACTGTCTACAGAACCTATATCCTAGGCTCTGATACCAACTTGTAACACCCGCTCTTCGACAATGCGAATTACAGGAGTTACCAATAACACCGACAACCAATTATAATATTTCCAAAACATTTTTTTTTACTAACATTGAGTAAAATGTTTAAAACCAATACTATTTAAAACATTAACCACCAACATAAATTTTCAAACAGCGAAAGCATATATACATAAGCAGACCCTGACATGGATTCCCAATAGTCTCTAGCCCGTTGGTCTCGACCTCGATTGGCCTGCATCTACTAAATCTGGAAAGAAAAGTAACAATAATTTTGATGAGTAATTAAAATTACCCAGTAAGTAGCTAACTTAACTCTCATGAGTCATAACTAATCTTTCCAGGTGTTTTAAAGTTTTATTCGCCATTGACTCCTAGTTTCTCTTACTAGGGTCATATGTTCATTAATGAGGTATCTCAGCTACCTCCAACTTAGGTAACTAACTCTATCTCGATATGCTTATCTAGAATTTTCGGACTCGTATGTAAGACTCGCTCTCGGTCAAATACGGTCCGTCTACTAATTTCTCTGGCGGCCTGTTTATCTAATATACCAACGGTCAGGAGTACTCATGCTCCCTGACTTAGCACACACAGCGCGTTGGTCAGGAATTCCGCGGGAATTAGTAGACTATACTACTCATATAAATGAGCCATGACGCTCAATCTATAAGCATATCTTAGAGTCATAACCTTTCCATTAACCTAAACATTATACTCACATCTGATACATGCTTTCATATGTTCAACACATAGAACATTCCATTAATCATTTATAACATGCTTACATCACAAGCAAGCAGTTACAACATACAGATAGACATTCAATATCAGCAAAGCACATATTATCATACTAAGCTCTTATTCATGTAAAAAACATACTCACATGTTGTAAAACTAGTTAAGAACTAGTTTAAAGAACGATATGCTACTTACCTGGTTTTGAACCCCTTTTTTTTCTTCAATGTACGTCTAACAGGGTATTTCAACACAATATCCTCCAATCAGACCTATATTTCACAATTTTCACGGTAAGTACATGTCAATCCAGATAGAACAGGTCAAAACTAGTCGAACGGGACAAACCGGAAGCCAAAATGATGTCTCACGCGCCTTCACGCGCCCTTACACGCGGGGAAATGTTTTCTCACGCGCCTGATCTACAAACAGTCGCACTCTCACTCGCAGGCTCCCACGCGCCTCGCGTGTCTCTCACGCGCGCGCCTCGTCTTCTTCCTCACGTTTTCTGCAATTTTCCAACTTTTCCATTAATACCGATTACGTCCCGAAGCTATATTCCACCTCTACAACCCGTATTTCGTCCCGACTTCTTCTACAACTTTATCGATCTCCTCATTACGATTCTAACAAGCTCTATTTCATAACTTATTACGTAGTAAAAACCAAGATATCGGGATATAAGGATTCGGTAAAATGGGTTTTGCATTACCTTCGTATAAACGTTCGATTCAGCTCGTCGCCGTGTCTCCTCCTCAAGTAATACTCAATAAAACTTATTTTTCCTTACTCTCAATCGACAGTCGAATTTAATCGATCCAAACTCACGCTAAATAACAACAAAATCTCAGATTTTCCTTCTCTGTTTTCTGGGTTTCGTTTCTTCTTCTTCGTTTTCGTTTTCGTTTTTTTTTTTTTTTTAATCTCACACCATCTCTCTCATTTCTACCACCCTTCAGCACCACCACACACCTCCACCTTTCTCTCTTTCCACCCATAAACCACCTGTCCATTCCTTCTTTCTCCATGGCAGCAGCTTCAAGCTGCTGCTGTCTTTTTTTTTTTTTTTTTTTTTTTTTTTTAATTAATTAATTAATTAATTAATATTATTATTATTAAATATTAAATAAAACGTTAATTCCAAATTTACATTATACATTATATATTTTTAAGATTATTACAAGCATGCTCAATATAAAATACATCATGCAACGTTATACTCATCTATGAGCCATACAGTGCATCAAACATAATAAGTATATCATGCATCGAAACAAAAATCACGTACATATAACATGCATCATACTCATACATCATCATAAACATCATACATCATCATAATTGCAAACAATTCTAGTCTATCCTATAGTAAGGCCACTTACTTGGTGGGTCTTGGCTGAAGTACTCCCTCAACAGCTAAACGTATGCTCCCATTCCTTGAGAGTTGTTCCAATGTTGTCGGGATTTGTTTCCTATCACACCATTCGCCACCTTCCGTTAGTATTTCACAATTAAATTCATAATAATTTAATAAATGTAAGATACGGCTCTAATACGACCTCAATTACCTTAAGTGGGGCCGAAAATAGGTCCGGGTGGGTTAGAATGGTGGAAATCGGGTTAAAAACTGAGAAGCCGAGCCGAAGAGTTGCTGGGAGCCGCCAGAGCGTCGACGAGCCATTTGTGCCAAGCCGAAGGAGTGCCCGCGCCGCTGGATAGCACGTGGCTGTTGGGCTTCTAGGGCGAGAGTATGTGGGCCGAGGGCTCGCAGACTATTGAGCTGGACTGGTCTTTGGGCCTCAAAATTATTGGGCTGCCTGCAGGTAATTGGGCTACAGGCCGGTTTGGTTGAACCGCGGGTTTGGCTCAAGTTGGTTCAATTAGACCATGGGCTACTGGGCCGAGGTAGGGACTCGGTCGCGGGTATTCGGTTCGGGGCTGCGATTTTTCGACGGATTTCTCTCTCCTCCGTCCGTCGTTTTCGACATCTTTTTTACGTCCTTTTCCTTCCTCCTCTCTGTCTGTCTCACCTTCTCTTTTCCACGAAATTTCATGGTTATTGGGCATCTGTGGAGGTAGATCTCGCGTTCTCCAAAACTCCGGTTTTTTTCAAATTCCTTCCGCGAACTCGGGTGAATTTTTTTTATTTTTTTATTTTAACTCCTGATCCATTTACAAAACAGAACATGAGAGGGAGATCTTTGTTTAGAAAAACCCATCTTTCCACATTTTTTTAACAAAACTAAGTTTTTACCCTTGTTTTATAAAATAGCTTTTCCACCTTTTTTAAAAAAATATAAGCCTTCACCCTTTTTATGGTCATTTTGCCCCTACCATAGTTGGGTCATAAAAAAAGAAAGAAGAAAGAAAAGAGGAAAAGAAGAAAGGAAAGAAGGGAGAATAAGAAGTTAGAGTTTTGGAAGAAAAGAAGAACATTGAAACCGGCTGCCTCAAATCCACGGTTGGAGTCGAATCCAAGGCAAGAAACTTCGAATCAAGAATCCTCTCGGTGCTGGAGGAAGAGTTTGGGTGGTTGATTCGCTCATTCTGACCAGAAAATTCAAGAACGAACAAGATAAGGTTATGGCTATGGTCTTCTCGTTTCGATTTTACCTATATATGAGGAGTTTCTTGAGTGATACATCTAGAAATTTTGAGGTGTGTAACTAAAAGAGGATTCTCACAGGTTTCTTAAAGGGATCCCAGACGAAAATAAAAGTTCAGATGAACCGGTCAAGAAGAGGAAACATGAGTTTTTATGTATCTTTGAATGAATTTAATTCATTCTGTATTCAAGAAAAAAATAAAGAAAAAATATGTCGGTCTAGGTGAATAGAAACTGTAACGACCCAAAATTTTCTACTTAATTTAAGGTCGCTATTGTATACATATCATAAACATTGCATGCGGAAGACTTCGTTTAAATTCCATAAAACATAATCTTTATCTTGAAAACACAGCCATGGACTTACGTGTTTCAAAAACATCTTTAAAACGACACAACAAAAGAGTAAATAAAAAAAATAAACGTTTAAGTTAAAACAATCCTATGCATGTGCCATGGTCTCGAGTTGTGATGCCGTCGTCAGCCGTACAGGAATGTCTTGCCTTAACCTGAAAAATGTAGTAGCACATGGCTTGAGTATTTAAACAAATACTTAGTAAGTGACCCCACTATTGGGGGTTAAATGTAACAATCACATGCAATGAAATGATGGGACCTATCTTTCGTTTTGTTTTCTCTACAGTGCTGTCATAACGGGTAAACTTTGGACGTGTACCATATACTCTACACACAGCCCATACGTGCGAGTATGGGCTCACCAGCTAGTTCGCACACCGCTGGGCCACTTTCATTATCCAGTGGGCATACTCTGGGAGCCCCATATGCCGGAACCCGTTAGAACTAGTAACTGTCACGGCAGCGCTATGCAAAGCATAACGATCGTTGTCCTGCCATTGGATGTACGCGCCCGTACCCTCGTGATGGAATAAGGGTATCCCCAAATGCATGAACATACATAATGCATGAGGTCCCCAATATTTATACTTTTATCATTAATGAATATAACCCCGCTATCATCTTTCATTCGTATCATATCCTTTCTCATATCATTTCACATATCGTTCATCATTCATATCGGGGTTACATTTCATTTCATTTATCGTGATATCATGTCCTTCATAACATACTGTATACATACAATTTAGAAAGCATAACAAAACGCTCCATGCTTTTAACATGCCATTTCATAACGTGCAATTCATACAACAATTACCTCAATGGTCACACAAAACAATTTAAACATAACATATCACATCACAATATATCGTTACGTGAACATACCTTAGTCATGTCATCACAAGAACGTTTCCTAACGCTATCGTTCTATCAGTCTAGTACAAACCTATCACTTTCTACCCATATCCTAACCATATTCTTTCATCAATCATTCCTATCCATAGCACTCCGGTATGTAACATAACCTTAACGTTTCATGAACGTTTCTTACTCCTATCGTTACATTTTGTTTTGTGCATCCTTCTCTCGTATCCTATCTCAAACCTATCCTTGAACACATCGTAACATAATTATAATCATACAATTCACATATTATAGCATCACATGAACATAATATAAGCATACCGATTACAGATAATTCACACATATCATTATATATGACACGTGCAGGACCACAAACACGTGTCAACATCAAATATAACCATGCCGATAGTAAGGCCATTTACTTGATTAGCTTAGGCTGATGTCCCAACGTTATCCTTAATGAAAGTCCATTGAAATCCAAGTCAACCTATGTGAACCCATGACATTAGTTTTCAAGTTTGAACTTGTACAAAATTGTTTCTCTAATTGAAAAGTCTTGAAATATTTACATACGTTTGTTTATAGTATTACTTTCATACAAACCATTTAATACCTTTCAATATTTTCTAGGTATTCTATTTTCTATTAGTGTTGAATACTTTTTTTTTTTTATAATTATATTCACTGTCTTCCCTTTTTAGTAGTATTATGTGATTATGTGTCCATGTTTCATTTTTCTTTCCTTTGATTCTGTTAGCCTTGTTTTTGTATTTCTATCTTTCTCTGGAGTCTGCTATTCTGTGTTTCATTTTTCTTTCCTTTTATTCGGTGAGTCTTGTTTATGTATTTCCTTTTGTTTCTGTATTTCTATCTTTCTCTGCGATTCTGTGTTTCATTTTTTCTTTCCTTTTATTCGGTTAGTCTTGTTTCTGTATTTCCTTTATCTTTCTTTTACCCCGTTAACAATTATATTCTCTCTTATCGGTTAACAATTATATTCTTGGTTTTTAATTTAATCCATTTATTTGTTTATTCTTTTACTATAATTCATATAGAATTATTCACAACCTAAATAATTGCAACAATTCACAAGATCTAAAATATCATGGGTGTGATTTCCTAAAAATGAAATTGGTATAAAAAAAAAGAAAGATTTAATATATACTTTTAAAAAACTGACCAGATCTCTCCTTGCGATCTCCAGTAAATGTGCGACCATTTTAGTTTTCTCAAATTTCTCAAATCTGACATTTTTGTTGTTTTTTTTTTCATTTTGCAGGGACTCGAGATTCAGGCGTAAGAATTGGTTTGTGGAGAGATGATGGGAAAGGGACGAGAGATTAGTGAGAGAATTGGGGGAGATTTTTTTTTTATTTTATTTTATTATTACAATTTTTTTTTAAAGGGAATAATAATTTTTATTTATTTATTTATTTTTGGGATAGAGTGGGGAAGGTTTTTTTTTTTTTAATTAATTATTATTATTATTATTTAAACGGAATAATAAATTTTATTTATTTATTTATTTTTGGGCTATTACAGAAACTCTACAACTTTGGTAAAGAAACTAAGTTGATCCGAGTTGTGTGCATAAAGTTATAAAAATCTAAAGAAAATAGTTTAAAAACACACGAAATTAATGAAATATGGAAATTGAAAACATGTAGGAGAGAGAAATTGCTGCCATGCGTCACCCAACGTTCGGAGGAACGTAGTAGATACGCGACATGTGCCAGCATTTCACTAGAGTAACGCGTTCGACCAGCCTGTCGATACGCGGTAGCGCACATGGATTCGGGTCGACTTGAAACCGAAAGCTCCACGCAAATCAAACCATGTTCGAGACCCACCAAACCTGTCCGATGACCCGCTGTCCAACCTGATGATCTTTCAACTCCCTGTGCGCCACGTGTCACGCCCATAAAATTCGAAGGGTAAACCTGCATTCGCTAGGATTCGAAGCGCTCGCTGCTCGCGCGCTGCCCATGCTGACCGTTTTTCTTCAGTTTTTTGTGGTAGCATATAGGGGTGTACATGGTCTGGGTCGAGTTGGGTTGAGGGATTTGCATATGCATTATCAAGAAGGGAATGAATACTTTGATTTGATGACAAATACTTTTAAAGAGAGATAATATGAATCCAACCACTAATCCTTTAGGTGTACTGAAGGAGTGATTACAAGAAACAAGGTATAGAAATTCAAGAGGCCTTTCCATTGCATCTTCAAAGGCCCGCAAATGTACAAGTTGAAACAAAGATTTTTTTAACTAAAAAATCTTTGTAATATTAGTATATCAAATTAAGAAAAGAATGGAGTGTTAGTAAATACCAGGTGATTTGAAGACTTTTTGTCTTTGGTAGCTAAACACCATTTAAGACTATTTATGCCATGTTTTATTTTCTTCAATTTTAAAATAGCTTTTATTCGTAGTTGTAATATTCAAATTTGAAAAATCATCGTTGAATACAAAAAGGCTTGTGTTTTCTTAAAACCCAATCTTGTTTTAGGTTTGAAGTTAAACTGGTGGAGTGAGTCGTCTTAAGATCTAAGAGTGACTATCATAGATTTCATGTTCAATCTAAGATTTTTCTAAAGTTATTCATCTTTCTAACTAACTCTCGGTTGGAATCACATGTTAAGTTAGCTTTATTTGTGAACATTTGCAAGGATCCTAGAAGGACCTCTAGTTTTGAAAACACTAATTGTTGGCGCTTATTATTTGGTATGAGAGCATTTGGTCGACATTCTTTAGCTGGCTCTAGAATTTGTAAGGATCCTGAAGGACCTCTAATTTTGTAAATCCAGCATTATTGGAGCTTATCACTTATATAATAAAAACTCAATGATTATTTTTCGTGAAAAGCAAGATCTATAGATAAGTAAAGTAATCTAGTCACAATAAGATATGATATAATTAAATGTGAGCTATTGGTTGAAAATAAAAATATATATAGTTAGAATATCATCCACCCAATTAATTTTGGTTAAATAAATTTCATAATCTTTAAAAAACAAATTTTAATTGAACGTGTATTCAAATAAAGAGAAGAAAATCACTCAATTAACTTGAAAAGTACATTTTCTTTTAATTAATCATTTACCTACCATTCTTTTTAATTTCAAACTAAAATTTCTTTAAAAAAAAATGATTTTTATTTTTAAATATTTTTAACAATATTAAACAAACAAATATACATATAATTTTCAATAAAAGATTTTAAAATAAGAAGACTAATTAATAATTTACATAAATACAAATTAATAAATATTTGTATACCGTACTTATTTGAAGTTAACCACTAAAACAGCAATGGTAAATAAATTATAATTGTAACGACCGACGACCCGACTTGTCTTATTTTAGACTTGTCTTATTTTAAAAAGGTTAAAACATGTAACCTAAAAATTGTTCAAACAACATAGTAAATTAAAATAAAAAGGTAATCCGGTGTGACTGTCTAGTCCCCTAGGCGTCCACAAACATAGTTTAAATCAATGAACAAAAGTGCGGAAACCTCTATCCATAAAAATAAAATTCCAATAAAAACATAAAATCCTTGAGTCCCCTATGACTGCCTTCTGCACCCTACTCGTCACCTCCGTGCCACAGCTTTGCCTGAAAACCATTTTAAAAACAGGGTGAGTATTAAAATACCCAATAAGGAACTCTCCTATTGGGGTCAAATACATAAATCGTCACAAGGCGATCAACCAAAATCGAGAGACCCTAGTGGTTAATCACCCGAAACACGCAGCGGGTAATTATTGCCACAAGAAAATTAACGTCCATCTTTACTCCTTAAAATGATTATCCATGGCTGGTTACCCGAAACACACCGTGTGTAACCATTACCAAGAGAAAATAAACATCCCTCCTTACTTCCTTAAAATGACTATCGAAGGCTAGTTACCCGAAACACACAGCGTGTAACCCTTACCTTGATAGTCATTTTTTGCAATCATCCCGAAGGGTGACTATTAGTGACTAGTTACCTGAAACACAACATGTAACTATTATCACAAGCTCCTTAACCATCACCATCAAACACAACATGCATGCAATAGATCTCAAAACGTTGGATTTCATGAACCAACGTATATTATGCAATACAACTCACATCAGACCCAATCATCAAATCTAACTACACATGCAACAGATTTCACAGTATTTAACAATCATCAATTACCCAGTGTTTATCAACCACCAAATGTAACTATGAAGCACACAGCACACAACCATATGACAAATATATTCGACCCTTTTTGAAAAAAAAAAATTTAGTTTCAATAGGAGGGTCCCTTACTAGGAGAGCTCCTTTCCTAATTGTTCCTACAGCTATTGGTTCGCTCCGACTTAGATCGAGTCTTCTGTCCACGTAGAGGTTGGTTCCAATCCAAATTTCGTTGGTTTTCGTTGGGTGGGCTTGTTGTACCTTGGTTACTATACAGGCATTTGGAGGTAACCGTTTAAGAGTATAGTCCATTCAAATTTGAGGTTGGATTTAAAGAACAAGCCACGGAAAACTCATTGTTTATTCCTCTAAATGGTGGTTTCGTCGAAGGCAGTGATGTTCATTCGCGGCGACGATGTGGGTATCCGATGCGCGATGGCGACTGGCAGTGGTGCTCCTACGTGCGAAGGGGCGCTGGTTGTGAGCGATGGACGACGACGGGATGACGTGAACGTTGGGTGGGCGGTGGCTTAAAGAAGAAGAAGATGATAAAGAGGAAAAGGGAGGATGACAACTTAGAGTTTATGAGTGTTTGCTTGTGTCGGCTTCGTGCACAATGGGTTGGCGGCTTGCTAAAGGTTTGGCTAAATAGCTGAACCCTAGTATTTATTCATTGTATTATTATTATTATTTTGTATTGGGTCATGGGCCCAAAACTTGGGTCTTACAATACTCCCCCCAAAAAAGAACTTTCGTCCTCGAAAGCTTCACTTAAATGCACAAGGCTTTCACTACTTACCTTCATCTCGGAAGAGCTCAAGGTACTTGATTATCATTTCCTCTTCTCGCTCCCAAGTGCTTCTTCTTCTAGCTGGTGATTCTACCATAATACCATGACAAATACGATCTCTCGATTACGTAGGGTCTTCACTTCTCTAGCCATAATTTGCACTGGTTCTTCCTCATAGTTCAAACCCTTATCCAATCGTAGAAGTTTGAAATATATCACATGCGATGGGTCTGCTATGTATAGTCGCAACATCGATGTATGGAACACATTGTGGACTCCTAAAAGCACAGGTGTTAGGGCCAATCGGTAAGCTACATGTCCCACTCGCTCCAAGATCTCAAATGGTCCAAACCTAAGAACGCCTTTCATGGGAGCCACCTTAAGGATTACTTTGTCTCCCACCTTAAACTCTAAATCCCTTCGTCTCACATCGGCATAACTCTTTTGCCTGCTTTGAGCCGTACGCATTCAAGTCCTTATTTTCTGGATAGTCTCATTAGTTGCTTGCACTAAGTCGGGGACCAACAACTTGCGTTCTCCTACTTCATCCCAACTAGGGATAGACACCTTCCCGTATAAGGCCTCAAAAGGTGCGATACCCAACGTCGCTTGGTAACCATTGTTATATGCAAACTCTATGAGATGCAAGTGTGTGTCCCAGCTACCAGCAAAGTCCAACATACAGGTCCGTAACATGTCCTCCAGAATTTGGTTTAAGCGTTCAGTTTGCCCATCCTTCTGTGGGTGGAATGTTGTATTAAACTCTAGTCGTGTACCCAACGCTTGCTAAAGGCATTTCTAAAACTTTGATGTGAAACGAGGATCCCTGTCTGACACAATGGATACCGGTACTCTGAGTTCCATTTATCCACGGAATAGGTGGACTTCCCTGGTAGGAAGTGAGATGACTTTGTGAGCCTATCAACCACAAACCCATATGATTGTGTACCCTCTGTGGCCGTCCTCTGTAATCCCACGATAAAGTCCATGGTGATATTCTCCCACTTCCATTCAGGTATGCTAAGTGGTTGTAATAGTCTCGCTGGCTTCTGCCTTGGGGCTTTTGACTTGTTGGCAAACCAGAAACTTGCTCACAAACTTGGCTACATCACGTTTCATATTCCCACCGCCAATAATGTCGTTTCAAATCCTGATACATCTTGGTACTGCCAGGATGTAGGGCGAATGGCGAGTAGTGAGCCTCAGTTACAATCTCTACCTTCTGTTCTTCATCATTTGGCACACACAACCGCCCATGGTACAAGAGAGCCCCCCCATCGGCTGTCAACGAAAACTCCTCTATCTGATTGACATCTATCAAATGTCTTTTTCCAACCAAATATGGATCACCATGTTGTCTATTAATAAGACGTTGCCTCAAGGTTGGTTTGTATCGTTAACTGGGCCAATTGAGCTGTGACTTCCCCCACGGCCACAGCTACACCGGTGCGTTTCAGATCCTGCTGAATAGCTTTTTGTGTGGTGATTAGAGCAGACGTGGGTGCTGATTTTTTGGCTCAACGCATCAGCTACCACGTTTTCCTTCCCCGGGTGATAGAGTATCTCTACATCATAGTCTTTAACCAACTCCAACCACCTGCATTGTCTCATGTTTAACTCCTTCTGAGTAAAGAAGTATTTAAGACTCTTGTGGGTTGGTGAAAATTTGGGTTCTTTCTCCATAAAGGTAGTGTCTCAAAATCTTCAGTGCAAATACCACTGCTGCGAGTTCTAGGTCATGGGTGGGATAGTTTCGCTCATAGTCTTTTAGTTGACGCGAAGTATAGGCAATAACCTTCCCAGGCTGCATGAGGACACACCCTAACCCCTTTTTTTTGAAGCATCACTGTATACTACAAAAGCCTCCATCTCTTGATGGCACAGTAAGTTATCGGGGCTGTTACTAGTCTCTGTTTAAGTCCTTGGAAACTGTCCTCGCACTAATCATTCCAAGTGAACGACTTTTCCTTCTTGGTCAGCTCGGTGAGGGGGGTGGCGATCTTGGAGAAATCCTACACAACCCACCGATAATACCCTGCTAGACCAAGGAAACTTCGTATCTCAATCACTGTGGGCGGGCGAGGCCAATTCATAACCACTTCAATCTTAGTTGGGTCTACGATGATTCCTATTTGTGAAAACTACATGCCCAAGAAATCCTACCTGTTCTACCAATAACACAAACTTCGAGAACTTTTGCATACAACTTGTTCATCCTCATAATGGTCAACACCTTCTTGAGCTGTTCCTCATGTTGTTCCCTAGTCTTGGAGTATACAAGGATATCATCGATGAAGTCGATCACGAAGCTGTCTAAGAATTCTCTAAATACTTTGTTCATCAACCCCATAAATATTGCTGGAGCGTTGGTCAAGCCAAACGACATTACCCTAAACTCGTAATATCCATACCTTGTGCGAAAGGTTGTTTTTTGAGATATAACTCTCTTTAATCCTCAACTGATGGTAGCCTGACCGCAAGTCAATCTTTGAGAACACAAATGCTCCTTGCAACTGATCGAACAGGTCGTCGATCTGGGGTAAAGGGTACTTGTTATTAATTGTCACTTTGTTAAGCTCCCGATAGTCCATGCATAAGCGCATAGAGTCGTCCTTCTTTTTAGAAATATCACTGGGGCTCCCCCAGGGGACACACTTGGACGTATAAAGCCTTTGTCTAGTAGCTCTTGGAGCTGCAACTTTAGTTCTTTCAGTTTAGCATGGGTCATTCTGTACGGGGCTCTTGAAATAGGGGTTATTCCTAGCTCAAGTACAATTTCGAATTCCACCTCACGCTCGGGGGGTAGGCTTGGAAGATCTTCTAGGAACACGTCGGTAAATTCTCTCACTACTAGCACTGAGTTAATGCTCGCCTCAGTTCGCCTGAGTTAATTGCATTTTTTTAATGCTATAATATAGTATTTATAGCTTTAATATTATGGTATAATAAAGTTATTTAGTCATTTATAATCATTAGAATTATCGTA
>CM066974.1:5444944-5464016 GCA_033971965.1 Cucurbita ficifolia
CATCCAACTGTAAGGCCTCATCAGGCTCTCTGTTCCCCTTCATCGTCACCAAACGATAGTGTAAAAGAACGTACATACCTATATGGACTCTAATATCTATAGATGCTCTTTTCCACACCTGCTCAGGTGGTCACTTTCTCTACTTCTTAGTTTCCTCAACAACAGTCTCAATTGTTTATTGAGTATCCGTTCCACATCAATAGATGAATCTTTCAGCAACTAAACCCTTACGCCCTGCTTCACTCTGGTTTCTCAGCACAAGTTTCAAGAGTTACTATGAGTTCTGCTACAACATCGAATCTTCAGCAACTCAGCCTTGACTCCTCCCACTTGTTTCGTTGTCCCGGTCCCTTTTCTTCAATTCTCAATTTAGTTTTTGGGGAGCAACTCATTTCTGTTTTGCGCATAAACTTAGTTCTCACAAGAACTCATCTCAACAGATTTCAGACCTCCAAACTCCTTCCGCAGCCAGCCTCTTCATCTTTGACGCTCATATCGCCAAGTCTATTTTTTCCATAGATCTTCAATTGGAGCCTCTCGACCCACACTATGTTCATACCCTGCATGGGTATCAGGTGCTAGATTTGGCACTGCCTTTATACGTAGTGTATCTTTATTAGTGTGCCATCAACACCTATTATCTTTGGCATATTTACAATTGCATAGTATGACTATGACATTTCACGACGATCATCATATCATATCATAACGATTCTAGTTAACAGGATCATTTCTTTTACATAAGTTACTTTTCGTGCATGGGGTCATAGGCAAGCGTCCATACATTACATATTACATATTTCATTTTTCTCAAGCAATAATCCTCGATAGTGGAACCAGTTACTTTGGTTGCCTATTAGCGGCTGTCACTCAATAATCCTAAGTTGGTTTGTGAAATCGCTCCTTACGAACTTTGCAACTTCACCTCAAATCCTCAATCTTAATCACGGTAAATTTGAAACCAAAACAACCGCAAAGATCAACCACATTGTAGTCCACATTCTGTATGGATTAAAGAATTGATCTCAAAGACTAATTATCTACTGTAATTTCTTTTTTTTTTCTTCTTTCGAGAATCATAGAAATCAAAGTCTCGTATGTTTCATATTTTATCAAACATGTTGAAATTATAATTCATCTCTAGTGGGCTATAGTCTATTATACTTTTTGATAAGTAAAGGACTTAAATTAAAAATTACTTCCATAAATAAAGTATATATTTGTTATCTTTATTAGCTACAAATACTTCGAACACTTTCCAAATCCTTCCTCTTCTCTCTCTTCGTCTCTTTTTTCTTCGTTTTTTTTTGTTTCCTGTTAACCGTTGACTTTTTGAATTTTGATTCTAAGTTTTTAAGTGAATATATACTTACACGAAAAAAAAAATATAAACAGTTGACTTTTTAAATTTTAATTCGAAGTTTTAAGTGAATATATACTTACATGAAAAAACATAAATAGTTGATTTTTTGAGTTTTGATTCTAAATTTTTAAGTGAACATAAACTTACACGAAAAAAAATAAATAGTTGACAACACTTTGGTTTTTTCAGAAAATGTGATATTATTTACCCTAACTTCTAATGATAAATATTTTGATTTTAGTATATTGTTTTCATTATAATTATCTAATGAATGTTTTCAATATTTTAATTTGGTATTGTGTATTTTATTCAAGTTATTCAATTCATTATTTACCTTAACCTTAAAATTATACTTGTATTAGATTTTCCAAACCATACCTAAACAAGTTTCATCGGATTTCAAACATGTATAACATAATACAAAAAAGATAGTGAATTAGAAACACATATAGCCTTTGATGAGAAGCCATAGGAAGTTTAGTTGGACATGCTAAAGAAGTTGATAAGGTGGTTCTTCTTGTTGAGATCAGTGAACACAATAGTGCCATAGGTTCGGCTAACAGCCCCCTCAAGAGCTGTCAATCGAAGGTTATAGTTGGTGCCGGCCACAATTTGGATTTCTCCACTAATCACTTTTTGGAACATGAGTTGAGTTTTTGCTTGCTTATTGTGTTCATTCACTGCGAACTCACCTAAGCTTTGAATATGTGGCTCATCTATATTTTTTATTGGTTTGTAGCTGCCAGTCAAACCTAAACGTTGGGTTGTTGCTGCGAGCGATGATAGCGATAGGACGTAGAGGAGAAGAGAAGCCACAAAGAAAAGAGCCTTAGCCATGGTGATGAAGTTTGAAGATGATGAAGAGTATTTGATGGTGTATTAAAGGAGAAGGTTGGTGGGTATTTATAGGAAGGGATAAGTGAATGAATGGAGAGAAACAATTATAAAAAAAAAATTAAGTTATTTATCCATTAAATGCATATTCTATTTATAGCTTTAAAGATGTTTAATTCTATAAGGTAACAGTCATTTATGGTTTCATAAACCCGCTCTTTTAATTTGAATTTAGAATAAATTAAAAAATTGAACTAAAATATTTATTTATAGTAAGATTATAATAAGTAGGCATGACAACAACTTTTGAATCGTCTCTATGAAAGGTGTCGAAGGGTGTTTGCATGGATTAATATCAACGTCAACTTTAGAAACTGAAAGGATTGTAGTTTTTAATTTTTAAATTTAATTGACCTTTACCCTAAGATAAAACTTATTAGGATAAAACTAGGATATCTAATATGATGGTTTACACTTACAAATGACTCATTAAAGTTGTTAATAATGTCGTTGACCAAATTAGTGACAACTAAGAGATGTAATTTCATTCTTTAGAGAAAGTTGGAGAGATTGATATCTCTTTGACTCAACCCGAGGGTCCTAATTTAATTATAGGGACTCTTGGAGAATCTTTGTCAAATAATATATTTGCATATTTAATATATTAGGATATAATACCTTATATAAATAATATTTAGATATTATAAGATATCCTAATATATATTTAATATATTTTTCTCAATTTATATTTAACCTATCTAATATATTAAATATTAATTTGACATTTCAAATTAAATTTATTTTCTCCTTTATACTATTGAAAAAAAAAAAAAAAAAAAAAAAAAAAGAAAAAAAAAAAAAAAAAAAAACCAACTCATCTACTGTATCCTTATACTGGAAAGACGTGAATTTCCATCTCATGAGATTTATGTTCCCACTCCCTATTTAGTCAAGTCCCCAAAATGACACCCATGTAAATTAAAGGACAAGCCCTCATAGGCAGGAGTTCATAATTCACTCAAGATTAAGATCGAGTCGCATATGATAATCATGTGAAATATTAATCTTCTCAATTAACGGATTTATAAA
This sequence comes from Cucurbita ficifolia, assembly GCA_033971965.1. Lineage (NCBI taxonomy): Eukaryota > Viridiplantae > Streptophyta > Magnoliopsida > Cucurbitales > Cucurbitaceae > Cucurbita > Cucurbita ficifolia. The sequence continues at coordinate 5,448,231 of CM066974.1, forward strand.
GAGAGATTAAATATTTCTTGGTCCAGTCTTATACAAACTCATTGTATAGGATACCCCACTTGCATGTTTCCACATGAGTCCCCGAAAGAGCCTATACTTTTCATGATACAATTACTTCTCAATATCAATACAAATCTTGGTAAATATAAATATGTTATGAATCATCAATACATCATGTAGTACAATTCTAAGCATAGTAAATCACAACATAATAAAACAACATCATTTATTATCTTTCGTAAGGCATACTTGATGGTGCCAAGCTCGTTCACACTTGTATAAATCGGCCATTAGAATAACTTGATGCCTACATCATGAGTGCCCTGCTCCTGAACGTGTGTGTCATTAATAAGGCCTAGAGCTCATGATACCTGGAGTGAACTGTTGTAATACTGACCCTGATGTTTTGTCTCTATAGATAGATATCGTTACCACATACAGTGAGCCCGTGACTGTTAAATTTGAAAAAACAGTTCATTTAAAATAAATATTGAAACGATACCACACTGGATTTTAAGTTGGTTTGAACAGTAAAAACCTTTGAAGAACGCAAACCAAGACAATGGTAAATACCCCCCGCAAAAAATGAATAGGGTATTCACTTGAAACAAAAAAGGACAAAATAATCCAATGCCCTATTCTAACCTATAGACGGGCTACTGAAAGACATAATACAACTACCGTAAAACTTGTTTCATTGCCTTTGTCACAATGTCGTTGTCATCTGTTATAAGTGGTGTCTTCACCTTACCTTTAGCCTGAAATGTATGTGTAGCACATGCCTCAAGTATTTTTAAAAATGTTGAGTGAAAGTGGGTAAACCTCTCTATTCAGGGTTGAAACATTGCAAACACATGCAACATCGGAGAGACTTATCATTTTGAAACATCAAAACATGGCCCTTAGATAGCTTTTCAGTCTGGGTAATAAAGGGATTGGTTGGTACTTTAGTCCTACATCTCTATACATGGCTCACACATATGCGACAGCATAATGGTGGGTCAATTCATGTGGGTGAGCCGGCAACACCCCTCAGGCCTGGTTCATCGAGCTAGCACTCGCTAACGGGCTATGCTAGACACCATAGAGGGAAAGAGCCCGTATTACATCATTACAAACATAAATGTCATTAATCATCAGTCGTAATGTGCGTGTCCGTACTCATCATAAAATGGAAAAGTTATCCCGATGCCACCACGAACTTAACATGACATAATGTATGATGCAAGACATTAGTAATAAATTATAGTTTACCATATAATCATATTTGATATTTTATTATAAGGCAAATATGTTCTTAGCATAGGTATCTTTCCATCTATTGTTATTTCATTTTATTACTCTTTCCATCTATTGCTATTTAATTTACCCATATTAAGTTTCATTAATTTTTTATTATTCTGAAGAGAAATATGTTTATATTTATAATTAGTCTAAATAATTAATTCATTTTTTTTTTTTTCAGTTAACCGTTTGACTTTTTGAATTTTAATTCTAAGGTTTTAAGTGAATATATACTTATACGAAAAAACATAGTTGACTTTTTGAGTTATGATTCTAAGTTTTTAACTGAATATAACACTTACACGAAAAAACACATAAACACGAGGAGCGATAGGACGTAGAGGGAAAAGAGAAACCACGAAGAAAGAGCCTTAGCCATGGTGATCAAAAGTTTGAAGGATTGAGATGAAGAGTATTTGATGGTTTGTCAAGGTTGGTGGGTATTTATAGGAATATGGAAAATGAAATGAATGACATTTTGAACTTAATTATTATTACCATGTAAAAGAGCGTCATTTACATAAATTATATAATAAATTTCGATAATAACACCAAAAAATAGTATTGTTACACATAATGAGAAAAATAGTGAGTATTGAGTGCAAAATTATCTATAAAAAAAACTTGATATAAACTCTGACTTTTTAGGAGAGTTATCCGTTTCTATTGTGTATTTTATTTAAGTTATTCAATTCCTCATAAACAAGTTCGATGGAGATTTTAAATCATACATAAACAAGTTCGATGGAGATTTCAAACATTCATAACCTAATATAAAAAAGATAGAGAATTAGAAACACACATAGCATTTGATGAGAAGCGCTAAGAAGTTTAGTTGGACATGCCAAAGAAGTTGATAAGGTGGTTCTTGTTGTTGAGCTGTCCCGCCAGCATCGATAGCGATAGGACTTAGAGGAGAAGGCGAAGCACCACGACCAACCAAAACCAGAGCCTCACCCCGCCCCACATCATCGGTTGTATAAAATTTGAAGATGATGAAGAGTTATTTGATGGTGTTATGAAGGAGAAGGTTGGTGGTATTGTATAGGAGAGGGGGAAATGAATGAACGTCGGAAGAAATTATAAAAAAAAAAATTAAGTGATTTATGCTGTTATATGATATTCTAGAAGCTCTAACTAGTAGTTAATCATCATAAGGTTACACAGCCTATTTATGGTCATAAATAAGCTAGTTTGTTCAATTTAAGAAGAAAGAAAGTTAAAAAATTAAACAAAATATGTTTTTTATTTTTTTTTTTAGTAAGATATTAATAATGTTTTATTTAATTTTATAAACTTAAAATATTTTTTTATTTTTTGTCCCTCCTTAATATTTATATATTGTGAAACAACTACTAAAACCATATTTTGTTTATTCAAAATAGTGGTTTGAACTAAAAAGTAACATATCTTAGCTTCTATATTATATTAAAGTATATGCCCACACATGAGGGTTATACCTAATGTAAATCATGCACCCGAACAACTTTTGAATCGTCTCTATGGAAGGTGGTCCGAAGGGGTCATGGTTTATGCCAATGGATTAATATCAACGTCAACTTTAGAAACTGAAAGGATTGTAGTTTTATTTTAAATTCTTGACCTACCCTAAGATAAAACTTATTAGGATAAAACTATGATATCTAATATGATGTATTACACTTACGAATGACTCATTAAAGTTGTTAATAATGTCGTTAAAATTTTTTAAGAAAATTAATTGATAAATAAAGTTTTCCGTTTACATTTTTTTTTTAATATAAATATGCCTAATAAATAAATTCATGAGATATTATAATTTTATAATATATTTGAGATTTACTTAGGTAAATAAAATATATGTTTGTTACCTTTTTGGCTACAAATACTAAAACACTTTCCAAATCCTTCTTCTTCTCTCTCTCTCGGTCTCTTTTTCCCTCGTTTTTTTAGTTTTTTCGATTAATAGTCGATGTCAACTAATCTTAATCGATGGATTAGCTTTTTTTTTATGGCGAACGGATCAGAAGTAATTTACTAGATTGAAAGTGACTGACGTAATTAAGATCACATAAATTAGTTCGATTGAAAGTAAAACTACAACATAATACGATGTCTAACAATTTGATTTTTTAGAAATGTGATATTATACTCCACTTATATGATAAATATTTGATTTTAATATTCGTTTTCATTTAAATATCTAAGGAATGTTTCATCATTTTAATTTGGTATTGTGTATTTTATTTAAGTTATTCAATTCCTCATAAACAAGTTCGATGGAGATTTTAAATCATACATAAACAAGTTCGATGGAGATTTCAAACATTCATAACCCAATGTAAAAAAGATAGAGAATTAGAAACACACATAGCATTTGATGAGAAGCACTAGGAAGTTTAGTTGGACATGCCAAAGAAGTGAATAAGGTGGTTCTTGTTGTTGAGATCAGGAAACCAATGGTGCCATAGTCGGACTAACAGCCCCCTCAAGAGCTGTCATCGAGGTTATAGTTGGTCCCCGCCACAATTTGGATTCTCCAATTAACTTTTTGGAACTGGTAGTTTGAGTTTTGGCTTGTGTATTGTGTCATCCACTTATGCGAACTCACCTTAAGCTTTGAATATGTACCTTATCTAGTTTTGTATTGGTGTAGCTGACAATCAAACCTAAACGTTGGGGTTGATGCGAGCATGATAGCGATAGGACGTAGAGGAGAAGAGAAAGACACGAAAAAAAGAGCCTTAGCCATGGTGATAAAATTTGAAGATGATGAAGAGTATTTGATGGTGTATTGAAGGAGAAGGTTGGTGGATATTTATAGGAAGGGATAAATGAATGAATGTGGGAGGAAATTATAAAAAAAAATTAAGTTATTTATGCATATTCTATTTATAACTCTAAAGAGGTTTAATTCTATAAGGTAACAGTTATTTATGGTTTCATAAACCCGCTCTTTTAATTTGAATTTAGAATAAATTAAAAAATTGAACTAAAATATTTATTTATAGTAAGATTATAATAATCAATTTATTTATTTAAATTTTTTTTTTTTTTTTTTATAGAAATAGATTAATTAAGGTAGGCTGGTTATTAATATAGTTATTAATAGTTAATTAAGATTTAATAAATTAGGGATAAAAATTAACTATAAGAAAGCTCTATTTAAAAATGATTTTGTCTCGATATTTATTGAAAGAACACTAAACCATATTTTCAAAAAATAGTGAGTGGGAAAAAAAAAAGAACATATCTTAGCTTTAAATTAGTAGTCGCAACATGGAGGATACATGTAGGCATGACAACAAACTTTTGAATCGTCTCTATGAAGTGTGAAGGGTGTTTGCATGGATTAATATCAACGTCAACTTTAGAACTGAAGGATTGTAGTTTATTTTAATTCTTGACCATACCCTAAGATAAAACTTATTAGGATAAAAACTCGATGTCTAATATGATGGTTTTACAATTAGAAATGACCTTAAGTGTTAAATAATGTTCGTTTTTTTTCCCAAATTAGTGACAACTAAATTTATAGAAATAAGAGTTCTTATTATAAGATTTCGTTAAAAAAATATTTCTTCGGATAGTTATTGAAAAAATGTATATTCTACGATTCCGAAGTGTTTTAATCCTTGGCATTCGCCTTTGGAAGAGAAATCTTCAGAGAGGCCTTTTATGTTTAGGATGCGCACACAACGCCTCACACGCGATTTAAGATGACACCAAAGGACAGGATGAGAAAAATCTGTAAAGAGGAATATAGGCTAAAAGTTTTATGGATAATCCATGTAGGTGCCCCAATAGAGAATACAGTAATAAAAAAGGATGAGCAGTGGACTAATAGGTATATAATGGGATCAATATGGTTTCAATTTAGTTTCAAAAATTAACCTAATAAAATTACACAGAAATATATTTTTATCAAATTTTTTTTTAATTATATTTCTTAACAGGACGTTACAAGTAGCCTAATGAAGGGAATGAACTCTTTATCCACATAGCGGGAAAGCATTCGGGAACCGTTTTGAAATTTATTAAGAATTAAAACAAAAGTAATAAAATTAGAGACAAGAACTCTACCGTTGTTAGAACCCTAACTTGCAAGACTTCTTAAAGTAATCCACACATGCAAACGTTGTGCCACATTCCACAAGATCTCCTTGCTTATGACTCGAAAACAAGGCAAGGCTGGTGAAAAACCTCTTGAACAAAATCCCAAAGGGATGGGAGAAGAAGACAGAGTTTCGGAGAAATTCTCTAGAGATGTAATTTCATCTTTAGAGAAAGTGGAGAGATTGAATCTCTTTGAATCACCGAGCGGTCCTTATTTATTAAGGGTACTCTTGGAGAATCTTGTCAAATAAATAGTGCATAATGTAATATATTAGGACATAAGACCTTTATTAAATCATATTTAGATATTATAACATATCTCTAATATATATTTCATATATTTTTCCTCAATTTATATGTTAACCTATCTAATATTAAAATATTAATTTGACATTTCAAATTAATTTATTCTCCTTTCTATTTAATATATCTAACATATTAAATATCATTGAACCCTGCAAAAAAATTCAAATAAATGAACCTTTTAGCTATGACATCGAGATAGTAAGAGGACTGATCGAACTACAGAGCTCCAATGATATAAAATTAATAATTAAACTCTTTAAATTTAATCATTGTCTATTTATTAACTAGAGTGTCACTCCACCCCACTTAAGACCGTAGAGTTTTACTCTTATTTCACGTGTAGGACAAGTTATTTCTATGGATATAATCATTACATGCATGTCAATCCTTCCCGAGGTTTGTTCAAAATTACAGGCTGAGTTCAAATTTCCGTTTTTTACCCACCTGTAATACTTTCATCTTTCACTTCAAGTACCCTTGATCTAACAGAGCAATTCACACCCATGTAAATTAAAGGACAAGCCCTCATAGGCAGGAGTTCATAATTCACTCAAGATTAAGATCGAGTCGCATATGATCATCATGTGAAAAATATAATATTACCAATTAACGGATTTATAAAGAGAGATAAATACTTTCTTGTGTTCCCTAGTCTTATACAAACTCAATTGGGATAGGATACTCCCACTGCATGTGTCCAATGAACGATTTGTCTCAAATAGTTGTGTAACGATTACAAAGTGGGTCCTATCAATAGTGTTATCAGGATAAGGCACCCAACCTTATCCATATACTATAGACTCTGTAGGTTATTACTTGAACACGATCCTCTTGTATTCATGATTACATTAATAATAACCTTAGATTTTCAAAAATAATCCAATGCCCTATTCTAACCTAAGGGCTACTGAAAGACATAATACAACTACCGTAAAACTTGTTTCATTGCCTTCGTCACAATGCCGTTGTCATCTTACTGTATAAGGGTGTCTTACCTTTGCCTGAAATGTATGTGTAGCACATGCCTCAAGTATTTTTAAAAAAATGTTGAGTAAGTAACCTCTCTATTAGGGTTGAAAATGCAAACACATGCAACATCGAGAGACTTATCATTTGAAACCATCAAAACATGGCCTTAGATAGCTTTTCAGTCTGGGTAAGGTTGGTTGTGTAGTACTTCTCTATACATGGCCCACAAGAGCCCGTATTACATCATTACAAACATAAATGTCATTAATCATCAGTCGTAATGTGCGTGTCCGTACTCATCATAAAATGAAAAGTATCCCGATGATTTATAATTAGTCTAAATAATTAATTGAGACTTTAAAAATAGGTATTGTAGGTATTTAATAAACTTTGTCTTTGTGTAATCTTTCTATTTACATTTTATTTTGTATTGGAAATATAAATAGGTCTTAATAATAAATAATAATCATCATTCCTTAGAAGGTCTTATATTTCATTCATAATATATGTGAGATTCTTTACGTTGCTACTTTTTGCTGCAAAAAACACTTTCCAACCTTCCTCTTCTCCAGGTCTTTTCCCTTTTTGTTTTTCATGTAACGTTGACCTTTTTAATTGTAATCTAAGGTTTTAATTGAATAATATTATCGAAAAAAACATATTTGACTTTTAAGTTCTGATCTAAGTTTTCAGGTGAAAACACTTACAAATTATATAATTTTTTTTGTTTTGTTAAGCTTGCTTTTAAAATTATATTATATAGTTTTAAAATAAAAAAAAATCAGAAATGTGACAAAGAATTATAACAATTCTTTTATATAGTTTTTTTCAAAAAAAAAAATTAGGAATTTGACAAAAGATTTACTAATATTCTTGAAGTGTATAAATTATAATTAAAAAAATTGTGAGGAAATAAATAGAATGAAAAAAAAAAAAAAAAACAAAATTATTACCAAACCCGACCTTATTTTTTATTTTAGGTCAAAGAAATGGTCTGATTTTAGTCGTACACAAAATTTATCGACTTGAACATTGTTTGACTAGTTTAGGTCAAAGAAAGGATAAAACGTTCACATAGGATGTTTCTATTTGGTAAGTCAATGACCCCACGTGGGAACACTGATGTGGATTAAAAATTTTTTCAGTTTCAATTCACCGAAAGGTTTTTGGTGCTTACAAATAATCTTCCTAGAATTTTAAACCCATAACTAAATTTAGTTTTTTTAATTTCCCATTATGGGCAAAATTTGGATCTTCTTTTCCTATTAAAAACCACATTGAACTATTTTTATGTATCCTAAAGTAGAAATAAATGGTGAGGCCCAATTTAATGAGAAAATAGCGGAGTATGAGTGCAAAATTAACTATAAAAAAACTTGATATAACTCTACTTTTGGAGAGTTATCCGTTCTGTGTTAGACTTCATGCGAACATTAGAGACTTTGTGGTAATAGCCCAATATTCCACCGTGCTAAGCAAATTATGGTCCCTTCAACGGTCTTTTTTGTTTTCTTTTAAGCGACCGATTTTGTGCCCCTTAAGGCGATAGGTTTCCCACACAACTTGTAAAAAAAGATATTTTTGGTCACCCCTCCAACTCCCCACTAATGTGGGATTCTCACCAAACCCAATTTGGGGTCCAGCCGTCCTTCACTAGCAATTCCGCACTTTCCTCTTGCTTCTATTCCCAATAATGGGGAAACCCTTGCCCCAACCTACCCCCCATCGGGCCCCCCCCAGTCGTTCCCCCCCCTCCGCCTGGCACACCCCACCTAAAGTATCCCCATCCCCCTTCACCCGAGGTTCTACCTCCCTCGCTCGCACATCGCCCGGTGTCTGCCTCTAAAATACCATTTAAAACAACCCAAACCCATGGCTAGTAAATATTATCCTCAATCTTGGAATTCACTTATATATGAATATACATACACTATATATAATATATATATATTTTTTTTTATTAAAATATCTCATTTTCCTATTGTTTAAGCCATTTTAGGGAAGACATTCTATACTTTCTTACCCTTTGGCATTTCAAAATTCCAGTTAATTTTCCATAGTGTCATCATCATGATTCCCTTATTCTATAAATTAAGTTTGTGTTCCATGTTTTCATTGTTTTTTTGTTTGTTAGTAACTATTAAATTAAAAAATATATATGTCGCTGTTTGAATCACATAATCTTGTTTGCCAATTTGACCAAACAAAAAAAGGGAATATAGTTTTTAGAGAATCAACTCTCAACTTTGGGGTTTTTAAAAAAAAACTAAATTCTTCCAAATTTCTATCAGCAACCTCACAACCAACCCCCTCGGTTCTAAACTAAAATGCACGAAGGCTGTTGGTTTGCCTTACCTAAAAATTCTAGATCCTAGTTTGAGTTCTTCTTTGGAGATTTGCCCTTCGTACAGCGTAAACATAAAGTTTCAGATCTCCAGCCGCGATCGCCGAAGAGGGTACCCGGTTCTCCGATAACGTAAACATTTCATCTCCTCTCCTCGGTATTGTCACTCTTTGCTCTCTTACCAGGTGAGTCTGTAAGGAGCGGTTAAAGGTTGTGAAGCTGTGTAGCGTGTCGTGGACGTTGGGGGGGAGCGTGGTATGTTGAAGGCACGAGAATTTCCCCCGATGCTTTTTTTTTTTTTTTTTTTTTTTGTAACTGTTTACAATAGGTATTTGAAAGCTAGGAATAAAAAATGATATGGATGTTACTTCTGTTGCAAGCTTAGAAAGCTAGGATAAAATAAGTAGTGATACTATACCATGATATGAAACGGAAAGACGGAAAGGGGTTGTTAAATAGGGGTTGTTCTACATGTTTAATGAACGAAAATACTTGGGACCTTATCATGCATCATTGTGTGTTACATGCATTGGTGAATCTCCCCTTTTAACAATGGTACGGAAAGACGCGTACGTTATGAGGTAGAGAATAACGATCAATATGTGTTTATCATAATGTTGCAACGGTCTCTATTCTTCATTACTGTCCAGGCAGCAACACCAGAGACATGCTAGCCCGACCAGGGAAAAAAAGGAGCCCCAGGGGTTTTGTGCGAAAAAACCGACTTTGGTGGGTTCATACTCGGCACGTGTAGGTCGTGTGTATAATAGTAAATACACATCCAATTACCCGTTTAGGATAATCCCCTAAAGAAATAAAAATTTAAATGATAGATCTCATTCATGATTGTATGTGTTTGCATCCAGCCCTGGTCACTTACCGATTATTTCTTAAAATATTCAAGCCACGTGTTACTCTTATTTTTTTTAGTAAAGGCAAGACTCCCATGTACGGGCTAACGGTTGAGGGGCATCGGCAACTCAGAGAAACATGACACATGCATAGGGTAGTTTGCATTTATTTCATAAACTATAAGTTGTTAGTATAGTGATATTTTGCTGTTTTTATTTTTCTCATGTGTTTTATTTTTAATTTCTTGTTAAATTATTTTTAAAGACCTTTTAGTAAACATGTAAATCCTCCATGACAATGTTTTAAGATTATGTCTCAAATGAGTATTCCAACATAAAATGAGTACTTTATGCACACTTTAGGTTAAGTAAAAATCTAAGATCATTACTAATATAAGTGAAAGTTTTTTCAAATGTTAAATTACAATTTTAGTCCTTTAAACTTTTCAAGAGTATTTAACAAATCTCTACTCTTCCAATTTTGTACTCCGAATTTGAAATTTCGGTCTAATAAATTTCATAAATTTTTCTATAAATTCAAATTTTTTAAGAAAATTAATTGATAAATAAAGTTTTCAATTTACATTTTTAGAATATAAATATGCTTAATAAATATAGCATTCCCAGAGATATTATAATTTCATAATATATTTTGAGAATTACTTACCTAAATAAAATATATGTTTGTTACATTTATTGGCTACAAAAGCTACTTCAACACTTTCCAAATCCTTCCTCTCTTCCTCTTTTCTCCCCGTCTTCTTTTTTCCATCGTTTTTTTAATTTTTTTTTTTCGGTTAACCGTTGGGACTTTTTTGAATTCTGATTTCTAAGTTTTTTAAAAGGTGAACAAACTATATACTTTACATAAACCCGAAAAAAAAAAAAACATAAAAAACCCATAGTGGTTTGTGTCTAGCTAAATCTTAATCGATTTTCTTAAGTCTTTTTTTTTATGGCGACGCATCGTGAAGTAATTTACTAGATTGAAAGTGATTGACGTAATTAATGTCACATAAATTAGTTCGATTGAAAGTGAAATTACAACATAATAATAATACGATGTTTAACACTTTGATTTTTTAGAAAATGTAATATTATTTACCCTAACTTCTAATGATAAATATTTTGATTTTAATATTTCGTTTTCATTATAATTATCTAATGAATGTTTTCAATATTTTAATTTGGTATTGTGTATTTTATTTAAGTTATTCAATTCCTCATAAACAAGTTCGATGGAGATTTTAAATCATACATAAACAAGTTTGATGGAGATTTCAAACATTCATAACCTAATGTAAAAAAGATAGAGAATTAGAAACACACATAGCATTTGATGAGAAGCACTAGGAAGTTTAGTTGGACATGCCAAAGAAGTTGATAAGGTGGTTCTTGTTGTTGAGATCAGTGAACACATGGTGCCATAGGTTCGGCTAACAGCCCCCTCAAGAGCTGTCAATTGAAGGTTATAGTTGGTCCCGGCCACAATTTGGATTTCTCCACTAATCACTTTTTGGAACTGGAGTTGAGTTTTGGCTTGTTTATTGTGTTCATTCACTGCGAACTCACCTAAGCCTTGAATATGTGGCTCATCTATGTTTTTTATTGGTTTGTAGCTAAAAAAAATTAATTAAGGTATGTTTTATTAATAATAGTCAATTAATATTTAATAAACTATAAATAAAAATTAACTATAAGAAAGCTCTATTTAAAAATGATTTTGTCTCGAGTTATTTATTGAAAGAACACTAAAACCATACTTTCAAAATAGTGAGTGAAAAAAAAAGAGCAACAACATATCTTACCTTCACAAATATGAGATCCATGTAGGCATGACAACAACTTTTGAATTATCTCAATATAAATATTGTGGAATTTTACCAAATAACTAACTAATTAAGTGTTAAGCTTGATTTATGCAAAATAGATCTTCTTTTCATATTAAACCCACAATGGAATATTTCATGTATTTACTAATTAGAATAAATGGAAGCAAATTAAATGAGAAAATAGTGAGTATGAGCGCAAAATTAACTATAAAAAGACTTGATATAACTCTACTTTTGGAGAGTTATCCGTTCATGTGTTAGACTTCATGCGAACATTAGAGACTTTGTGTAATAGCCAAAATTCTTCCGCTAGCAAATATTGTCCCTCAAGGTTTTTAAAACGATTTGCTAAGGAGAGGTTTCCACACACTTGTAAAGAATATTTGGTCTCCACTCCAACTAATGTGGGATCTCACAAAATCCACCCCTACTTCGGAGTCCAGCGTCTCTCACTAGCATTCGTTCTCTTCTCTAATCGGGGATGGGGACCTCCCAACCTACTCGCCACTTCGGGCCTAGCCGTCTTCGCTGCGGGCCAACACCACCTAGTATCCATCCCCCCCTTCGGGGTTCTGCCGGTCCTCGCTCGCCCCCCACATCGCCCATTCAGTGTCTCTGGGGGCCTCTAATGACCATTTGAAAACAACCCAAACCCACCGCTAGGTAAATATTATCTTCCGTCTTTGGAAGTACTTAACTATATGAATATACATATATCTATATAGAGGAGAGAGAGAATTTTTATTTTAAATATCTCATTTTCTATTGTTTAGGTTTTTAGGGAAGACATTCTATACTTTCTTACACCCCTTTGGGGGACATTTCAAAATTCAGTTTCATTTTGTCCTAATAGTTTTTTTTTTTTCCCTATCATTCATGATTCTATATTCGTAAAAACATTAGAGAATGATGATTTCTTTCACTACTTTTGTAAAAAAAAAAAAAAAAAAAAAAAAACTTCCCAAATTTCTATCAGCAACCTCACACAACCCTCGGGTTCTAAAACTAAAATGCACGAAGGGTGTGGTTTGGGCTTACATAAAAATTCTAGATCCTTGTTTGAGTTTCTTCCTTGGAGCTTTGCCCTTCGTACCGTGTAAACATAAAGTTTCAGATCTCGCCGATGCTGGTTCTCTGATAATGTAACATTACGTCTACTCTCGGTATTGTCACTCTTTTCTCTCTTACAGGTGAGTCTGTAAGGAGCGGTTTGAAGGTTATGAAGCTGTGTAGCGTGTCGTGAGCGTTGGGGGAGGGTGGTATGTTGAAGGGCACGAGAATTTCGGGTGCTTTTTTTTTTTTTTTTTGTAACTGTTGGGTATGTATTGAAAAGCTCGGATAAAATTTGATATAATATGAAGGAAAGACGGAAGGGGTTGTTTATACATGTTTAATGAACGAAAAATGTTGGGGGGAACCTCATGCATCATTGTGTGTTTACATGTATCGGGGAATCTCCCCTTTTACAATTGTACGGACGCGTACGTTATGAGGTAGAATAACAATCATTATGTATATCATAATGTTGCAATGGTCACTATTCCTACTGTCCGGCAGCAACACCAGAAAATGCTTGCCCGACCAGGAATAGGGGCCTAGGGGTTGTGCGAACTGACTAGTTGGTTGCATACTCGCACGTGTAGGTCGTTTGTATAATAGTAAATACACATCCAATTACCCTTAACCGTTTTAGGATAATCGCCTAAAGAAATACAAATTTAAATGATAGAATCTCATTCATGATTGTATGTGTTTGCATCCCGCCCTGGTCCTCCACTTACTGATTATTTCTTAAAATATTGAAGCCACGTGCTACTCTTATTTTTTTAGTAAGGCAAGACTCCCATGTACGGCTAACGGGTGGCATCGCAACTCAGGGGAAACATGACAACAAGTGCATAGGGTAGTTTTTGCATTTAATTTCATAGACTATAAGTTAGTATATGATATTTCTGTTTTTTATTTTTCTCATGTTTATTTTTAATTTCGGTTAATTATTATTTTAAAGACTTTTTAGTAAACATGTAAATCCATGACAATGTTTTAAGATTATGTGTACACGACCCTAAAATTTTTACCTATTTTGTCTAAGGTCATTATTACACTTTGAAATGCGGAATAAACATTAAGTGGGCCCTGTATCATTAATGCGACTTACACTCGCCTTTTATTACCTCGTGGAAGAAAAAATGCAAGGGAAAGAAAAGAAAAAGAACAAAACTGAAATAAATCTCTTATCCTACCCTAAGGTTTATTATGCAAATACAATTCAACCTATACTAGCCTAAACTAATCACCCAAAACCGAATTCAACTTATACTAACCTATACTATGAAGGGACAAACAGAAAGACGACTGCCCTATGCATGTGCCACGGGTTTGTCCCGGGGGTGTACGATGCCGGCCGACGATCTCACCCACAATGGTGGGGTAAGCTTTACCCCTTAATCTGGAAAAAAAAAAAATATTATAATCTAGCAAACGAGGCTTGAGTATTTCTAGATAATAACTTCAGTAAGTAAGTGACCCCCCCCAGCCCCCCTATCGGGGTTATGCAACCATTCACAAGGCAATGCAATGATGGGACCCCTATCCTTCATTTTTTTTTTTCGTTTTTTTTTCCTTCCTACGGTGCTGTCCTAACTGGTAAACTGTACCTCTGGACGTGTACCATATACTCTACACCACAGCCCATACGTGCGAGTATGGGCTCACAACAGCTAGTTCGCACACCGCTGGGCCACTTTCATTACCCGGTGGGCATACTCTAGGAGCCCCTTATGCTGGGACCCGTTAGAACTAGTAACCGTCACGGCAGCGTTATGCAAAGCATAACGATCGTTGCCCTGCCATTTTGGGTGTACGCGTCCGTAACCCCTCGTGATGGATATTGGGGGTAATCCGTCCCCCCCCACTGCATGAACCACGCAACACCAAAATGCAATGAGGTCCCCATTAATAACTATATTATCATTAGTGAAAAACATAACAAAAACAAAACCCTCATTTGACGGTTCCATGCCAACAAACAATGTCAACCAACCCTCGTTCCGCCTATTTACGTACCCATACACATAACCCACTCTATTGGGGGGTTATGTTTTCTCATGAATCTTTACCTTATTTCATTGTCCATAGTCAATTCATGGCAGTTAATATTCAACATTCCACACCAATCATGTCACTAAGCCATCATCACAAGAAACAACTTAACCGTGTCACAGGCCTTACACTATCATAATCGGATTACAAAGCATACATATCATCATCCTTACATTAACTTCACATGGTAAGTAGCTAACACAATTTCAATATAAAATGCACTATTTAATGACAAATGACACGACACGTTGGGTGAAACCACGGGCACGGTTCATCCACAACACAAACAACGCGTAATCCTAACGAACGGGTGACACCTTACTTACTTGTAAAAACGTCCTAGACAAGCTTAGTCGCGTTTCCGTCGGTTGTGTTCCTATTGGATCATTCGACACCTTCGTTAGTATTTCACAATTATCATAAATATTCAACTTGAAATTGTGACATACGTCCTTAAAATGGTCTAATTTACCTTAAACGGGGCCGAAACCAGGTCCGGGAGGTTTTCGGGCTGGGACCGAGCGTTTTGGCTGCGGGAGGTTTCGCGACCGAATTGGGTCAGACGTGGGTGGGGTTCGTTTCGGGTTTGCGGGGTTCCGGACGTCGGTTCGGACTTCGTATCTTCGCCCGTTTCTCGACGATTTCGGCCTCGGGTGGTGGGTGACCGCTCTCTCCCTCCGTGACGTCGACTTCGCTCCTTTCCTCCCTTTTCTCCGTTGTCGAGTCTCCTTCTTCTCCTAATCTCATTTTTTGGATTGGTTTGGAAACCATAACGGCCTAACACTCCCGGATCTTAGAGGGTTGGGGATCCGACGCTCTATCTTCCTTGCGGCAGGTACAACGTGTAGGACTCGCCAAAATCTATCCGCGTGTATGGAAAAGTCTCTGGGATTGCTTTCGTTACGTGAGACTGAAGTTGACGTCGAGTTCATGTAAGGTTTGGCCTCGCCGGAGTTTGTCGGCTTTTTCCTCTTGCTCATTTTTCCCTTTTCCTTTTTCTTTT